>JAFFST010014253.1:82836-92961 GCA_022414735.1 Noturus placidus | reverse complement strand
TATATTAAAAAAGGGTAATGCTTTATTAATCAGAGGTAGGAAATTCCGGTATCAGTTTTACATTTCCTCAACCCACATAAAATCCATGAAATCAAGTTTGGCTGAATTTGAAATGGCTTCCTATGGGTTGTATTGAACATTGAAAAAAGATAAAAGTTTGAACTCTGTTCTATCCTTCGCAAAACAGTTTAATATTTTATCATCAAGATAAAGTTAATACTTTTGAAGACTATTTTAAATGGCATTACTGACGTAAAATCATATACCAAATATTCAATTTCACATTACCGGGTGTTTAAGGTACGTACACACACACACACACACACACACACAGCAGTTTTATTGATCCAGTCACTATTATGAAGACACCAACAGGCATTCCTACTACTGGTTGCCATAGCAACATTTATCAGAGGGGGGTGCAACTAGCATTCCAATTGTTACAACAAACCAGTTTTCTTGTTGTTAAAATGAAAACATTTTCAAGGGAGAACGTTTGTGTAACGTATTTTCCGCACTATAAGGTGCACCTAAAAGCCTTAGATTTTCTCAAAAATTGGCCGTGCGCCTAATAATCCGGTGCGCCTTATGTGTGGACTGAGTTCAAACATCTGTAAAAATGTGCGACTTTGGTTGGCGTAACAACCATATGCGCCTTATATATAAAGAAAATACGGTATATAAAATTCACCAGTGTATATATAGGATCATATCATATGAGATGGCCATTGAGGCACAAGAGCAAGTGCCAGACTGCCTGGGTCCTTGAAACAATTTGGACTCGCAGGCCACATGGCGGATCACGGATGCACTCCTATTGGTAGTTGCTGCACCAAGTCACTCCAAATTTGCACGAAGTTAAAATCTTTCTCAACTTTTGTCTCGTCGCTGCACCCGGCCACATCTAGTCGCCAATGATCACTGTCGGCCATGTCCCCGAAAGGCGCCAGCTCTCCTTGAAAACCATTCATTTGTTACTGCGAGTCACTGTATGTGTACATACCTGTTTAGAAAAATGAATCAAAATGTTCCCTCAATACATATTTATACTCTTTGGTTCACTTGTTGGGTCAATTGCCAACTTCACTGTAGGCCAACAAGCTCTCTCTGACTGAAGCCAAGTAGTTTGTCCTCTGAGGTTGCCAAGTGACAGCTTGTCACATAGTGTAATGTAAAACAAGCCACATGCCTGTGTAAGGCTAAAATCGAAAGGATTTATTACTTATCTCACTGCTCTCCTATAACCGAAGACGGAAATAGGTGCAGCCGAAGGTTAAATGCGTGTTTTAGTTCATGATTTAAAAAACTGACTCCATTAAATTAATTATCTGAGACATATCCAAATCCCAATCTGTCATTATATTGATCTCGACATCTGTTATCCTATTTAACCCTTTACTTAGATTGTGCTCATTCATTCGGACTCCGTGCCGCTCAGAGTCTCATGCCGGCCATGTACGTGGATCTCGGTCACAAACTCTCCTCTCTTGATCATTAGACAGAGGTAATTGACTGACTAATATTATTTAGATGGCCACCAATGCATGCTTTTTTTCTAAAAAGTATTTTGTTTAGTCCCGATAGATCTGTACACACTTAATTAGAATAACATCATCTCTAATCAGAGGTCATGACCACTACTATCTGAACAAGTCGACCAGATTTACTTCTTGATAATAGTAACTTTGTATAATCATGCCATGGTTTACCATGTACACGTAACTAGGATAATATTACAATAATCAGAGATTAAGGCTCACCCTATTTAGACTGGTCAATCAACATTGTTGTTCTAAACGGAAATTCCTTTTAGCCTTTACAGTTGAAGTAAACTTAACTAAAGCCAAGTTGTTAGCCTGGACTCTAAAATCTCAGCTGCCCCAGGTTTGTGGTAACAAGGACTTGATGTAATCTACTAGAGAAAATAATTTTACGGTCGATCAGAAAAAATTCAAATGTAGTTTATTAGCCAGGAAATTTCAATAATACTTCTTAATCCAATTCAAAACATAACAAGCAGTAATCAATAATATATAAACATCACAAAAAACACAAGAGAATTATACATGTTTACCTGGCAATGAAACTACACACAACAATTGTGCAGGAGACCTGTCTAAAGATTCCCTGAATCTTTGGCCAGCTCTCCCTAAATACCCAGATACTCTTTAGGTCCACCAAATGGTGGTCACTTGGTATTGGAGTCCAGTTGGCATTTGCGATTGCTTTGATGTCTGTGGAAGGATGTACCTTATTCTACATACATTAGTTCATGTGTGGGGGTGACCTGGGGAGAATATGCCTTTAACGGCATGCAATATTTTTCTCTAGATCTTTATAGTGATTTGAACAGCTGCTGAGGGAACGAGACCTTTCCAGACACACTGAGACATTTTGAATGATGCTAAACATATATAGTCAACTTCTTATTCACATTAAACATATTATGTAGAGCATATCGATGTTGGGTGAGTTTAAGGTGATCTCAACACAGAAAGAGAGAAGGGTATGGGGAGAGAGAAAGAAGGAAGCCGTGTAGCGAGGTGTGATCTTCCAGGCTCTACTCAGCGTAAGTGTTAATTCTCGTAAGAGTCCTTGGTCCTCAGAGAGCAGTTCTCTCCAGGTTCAGATATATTGACACCAGCCTTACACCTGTTTTGTGTAAGGCAAAATCCATGATCAAATTTCAAATAATACGTTATTAATTGAATAGGTAATTGATTAGGGAGGTTATCACTAGGAGCTTGATTACATGACGGCACTGTACAACTTTTAGAGAAACAAACACTGGGACTCATCCAGGATCTCGTTCTGGATTTGGTTTAGTAAGTATACTAGGGGTTTCCGCAGGTTTTAGAATGCCTGGTTAACTGTTTGAGATGTCAGTATTCAAGTACTGCAATAACTTTTCAGGTAATCATTATTCTTTGGGGCCAAAAGATGTCAGGAAGAAAATATGAAAAGGAAAAATCGAAATTGCTACAGGCTGAAATATTGTGCTGACATTCAGTAAAGCTTTTGCTGTGGGAATTTATTTTATTTCTGTTTCTCTGTATTACATATTAAATCCGTCAAAGATATAAACGTGTGCCACCATTGACAGGAGTAACTTTTTATTTGCTCTGGAAAAATTCTACTTGATTACACCATATATGCTTTTCCTCCCTCTCCTAATTGTTTACCGAATATCCACTCATTAAGTCTTGGGGATATCTGAATAATAAATTTAAGCAGAAGGCACATCCCTAAACCATGCAGTTCTGTTCTGGACTATCTGGTGGTAAAAAGCTTTACTGTCTCTCTCTGTTAAAAGAAAGTTAAAGCCATTCAAGTCTCTACAATTACCTGTGGGGGGGGGGGCAGAAGTATTTAATGGTTCATATAAATTTGTCTCTCAGGATTACAAGCCAGATGAGGATCCTGCTCTCTTTCACTCTGAGAAGACTGGCAGGGGGCCACTGGGACCAGGATGGAAGGTGCACACGCACGCATGCAAAGTCACTCTTTTCATCAACACGTACAAAATTTCCCAACTGACTGAAATGCATTTCTCTGTTTCTTCTATAGAAAGAGCTTCATAACAGTAACTGTCCCTATATGACTGCATATAAGCTGGTGACTGTGCATTTCCGCTGGTGGGGTCTGCAGGGCCGTGTGGAGAACTTCATTCACAAGGTAATGAACCTTTCCATTTATCTTTGACTCAGTGGGAAGTTACATTGTCCACTGTTTGGTCTGTTTTTAAATCTTCTTTTTTTGGTTTTATTATTATATTTGAACATTATCTGTGTTTGTGTGTGTGTAAAGTTATATAAGTGTAAGAGAAACACAACGTAATAACACCTATCTACCCTTATTTTTCTCTGTCATGCTGTCTGTCTCTGAGCAGCAGGAGAAGAGGCTCTTTACTAATTTTCACCGGCAGCTGTTCTGCTGGCTGGACCGTTGGGTGGACCTGACCATGGACGACATCCGCAGGATGGAGGAGGAGACGCAGCGGGAACTGGACCAGGTAAAACATGACACCATGTCCTTTTTAATTCTACCACAAGAATAGCTAATGCTATGTATGTGTGAGGTTTGTAAAGCGGCACTCACAAGAACAATTTGATCTGTGTCAAGAATGCACGTATTTCCAGACACGTATTTATAAGCGAATTTTAGGATATCGTATTTTAAAAATACTCTGGATGAAAACACCAGATATGGATAAAATAGTAAACGGTCTGCACTTATATAGCACTTTTTTTAACATTAGTGGTTCTCTCACACCATTGTAGCAGAGCTTTCATGCACAGCGCTAACTCGCCATCTTGAGCAACTTGAGGTTCAGTGTCCTTCCCAAGTTACTTTGGAATGTGGAGTCATGTGAGCCGGGAATTGAAACGCCAACCCTACGATTAGTGGGCAACCCGCTGTACCACCTGAAGCAGAGCCACTCAAAATTTTCAAAATGCACATAAAAAACTCTATGCTCTCAAATGAGGCAAAAGATTAAAAAAAATGATAATTTGATAAGAAGACATGCGCATAAACTACAGTGGAAACACGTTTTCTGAATAAATTCCTTCGATGCGCATCAAAAAAAGTCATGTGACTTTGCCTCTACAAATCCTGTGATTGGATCATTTGCTCAGAAAAGTAAAAACTCTGCACAGCTGGACTGACCAGCGGACCAATCTCGTTGCACGGTATCTCAAATGTTGTTTTTGCCATGCTGAAATGCCTGAGCCTAAGTCTGTTTAAGTCTGTCATCGAAGTGATTTGGTATAATTACCTTCCAGAACTGTCTCACACGATTCTGTTCCCAATTAATAAGATAGCGCCTCCGATCACAAGACAAGTCGAGGTTAGTGATTGCATCTCCCCTGCCCGCTCTGAAACAAAAGTAATTTATTATATTTGAAAAAGTGCCATGGTGCCTTCCCCGAGTTTGACAGTTGGCGTTTGCATTGATGCATTACGGCAATTTCCTCGGAAGTGACTATTTTGTCCTCTTGAACAAGGGATGGAAACGGTGCTTTATTCACAAATGTTTTATGCGATATTCCAATTTTTCACATGCATTAAATTCACAATTTGAATGAAAACATTGCTAATGAGAACAAAACCGTACTGCCATTCGTCAGGCAATAGGGGACTGTCTAGGCATGACTTTGGTGATTCACACTGAGGTTTGTCAGCTCGCATGCAGAGCGGTATTAGCCAGCGCTAAATTTTTTTAAGGTAGCTTACAGTGAGCCTCAACTCTGCACACTTGGTCTATATAAATCCATTGAGTTATAGCACAAAACCAATGTCTGACTTAAAAATGCCCATGACAAATCAACACACAGCAATGATTTTTCTTACAAATATGAACATAGCTCAAGTTCTTTGTGTGTGTGTGTATAATAATAATATAATGAGAAATATGTTCTTTACAGATGCGTAATCAGGGATCGGTGAGAGGAATGAAAGCAGGAGATGACTAGAGTAAGAACAAGCGAGGAATGGAAAGAAACCCAGGGCTACTTTTAATTTGTACCTCCTTCAGTCCTCACATGGCCGATCACAATGTGCCACTTCACCAAGCCCTTTTGAACAGGAAACTGTCATCTTTTACCCAGGAAGTGTCTGTTATCTTGTGCGAGAGAGTGTGTGTGTGCGTGCACATGTGTGTATAAAATGTGCGTGTGCATTTGTGCCGGTGCGATTTGCCTTACATGACCTCATCATTTGCTGCCAAATTCTTTTGAATTTTACTTCAGATGTGTTGAATAATGTCAGCATTTCTTTTTATAACTAAGTATTATAACTGTTTTATGGTTTTTGGCTTATTTTGCAATCATCAGCTTTGTACTGAGTATGCCAGTGGGGTCCTAAGGGCCAATCAAGTTTTACGAAGACGGTTTGGAGGTGCATTTCACTTAACTTGTATTTCAAAAATGAATAAATAACTAAGTAATTTACTACTTATTATAATTACGTTCGAGTCTCTCTGTGCAATTTTCAATGGGAAATTAATGTACACTACAGGAAAAGGGCATGTGTAATAAACCAATACACAAGTCATTGAAACAAAATGTATGCATAATGCTTGTTTTCCCTAATATGATACTCAAAGCACGATGGACTGAGCTTGTGTTAGGTTTTCTCTCTTTTTTCCATTGGATTCCACTCTGCACTGAAGGCTTGATTCAGTGTGAGCGTCCTCATGGCTGGGTGAGAGGAGCTGTTTGTAGATGAGACTCTTTTTAACCTCAAGAAGTTTTCCCACTTTTGACTGACATGTGGCATGCCAAGCCTCTCCACTTGGCTGAGGCAATTCCCATCTTTTGGAGCTGAGTTTGATTTACAATAATGTAACAACAAAATAAAAACCATTGTTGACTGTCATTCATTGGCTTTCTGTTTTTAGACTTGTCTCCAATGTTATTTTGAAATCTGTACAAAAAGGTGACGATTGGCTCTTGTTATGCTGTGGTTGTGTTTTTGTTGAAATGGATTTGGCTTGACTTTTCCCTTTAGATGGAAGTGTTCCTGCAAATAGAGCAGAGTTATCCATTTTTTTTGGATCATGAATCATCCTGATGGGAGTGCTTTCTTTCAGGATGAATCCGCCCCTATTTACACAAAGGCACGAGGGCTCACTGAATGTTTTGATGAGTATGAAAATTTGTGTGAATCACGTTCTCTGGCTTCACAGTCACCCGATCAAATCGAACACCTGTGTGAGCGTTTGTAGTGAGATTTTTCCATCACCATGAGCGAATGTGTCACCTTTATTGTGTTACCTATAATCATGTAGCAACCATGCAAAAAAAAAATCAAAATTGAGACGAAATTATTGATGCTGATTGTGACATGGTGGTCGGTTCCAGACAGGCTGGTTTAAGTATTTTAGCAACTTCTAATCCCCTGGGTCACAGAATTGTGGAAAAAATCATGCATATACAGGTCATGGGTTTCCGTTAACATTAGAATGAAGAAAAATTGTGCTCTGTGGCTTTGATGGTGACATGCATGTTGGTACAAGATAGGTTGGCTTGAGTATTTCAGAAACTGTTGATCTGGGATTTTCACCCACGACAGTCTCTAAAGTTTACACAGAATGGTGCGAAAAACAAAAAGCATCGAGTGAGGGACAGTTCTGTGAGTGGAAATGCCTTGTTTATAAGAGCTGTCAGAGGAAAAGGGCCAGATTGGTTCGAGCTGCCAAAGAAGGATATAGTAACTCAATCACACTTTACAACTGCGGTGAGCAGAAAAGCATCTCAGCATGAACATAACATCAAACGTTGAGGTGAACAGTTGAAGATTATAAAAAGAAAATCACTTGGTCTTTTTCCAGCTTATGGTAGCCTCATATCCTTGTTCTTGGTTTACCAGACTGGAACCTTATGTGGTCTGCTGCTGTTGTAGCCCATCCACCTCATGGTTTTATGTGCTTTGCATGCTGAGATCCTTTTCTGCTCACTGCATTTGTAAAGAGTGATCATTTGAGTTTCCAAGGCATTTCCGCCCACGGAACTTTTTCTCACTCAGTGTTTTTTGATTTTTGCACTGTTCTGTGTAAACTCTAGAGGCTGCTTATGACATTACATGCACAGGGTGTCCACAGGTCCTTAAAATGTCTTAAAATCTTTAATGTAACAATAAGGCCTTAATTAGCATTAAATGTCTTCACGTTTCAAAGGTGTTCAAAATGCAGCCAAACAGACAATAACCGTAAATAAGGTTTAGACTTTATTTTGCTGTTTGAGATGGTAAACCCATGTCACTGTGTTACACTGTGTGTGTGTGTGGGTGCATGTGTGTGTGCGCGCGGCTCATCAGTGTTTTAGAGGGGCTCGGTTCACAGTAAATGTCGCTCCACACCAACTTCATCTCTGTGAGTTTGAGTCGCTTCTAACCTGCATTTAGAGCTTTATTGCATTTCACCTGATTGGTAATGAGAAGTGATTAAAAAAACTGTTACCAACTAAAAGCAGGTCTTCCTGTGGTTTTAAGTACAAATAAAAGCCACAAGGTCTAACACATAAAAGTGAATTAAGTCAGAAATATATTACTGTTGTTATATTACTATTTGTACCCCAAATAAAATATCATTATTATTTTTTATTAAGTATTCAGTGCAGTAGTAATATTACAAAATAGCATAAAGTTATTACATATATATATTTTCTTCTTTCCAAAAATTTGTGAATTTTAACACTACTTGTTACATTACCCTGGCATTAAATTACAAATAATCTATTAAACTCTGCTGCAAGGGGGTTTCTAATGCATCTGATGAGGGAGTGATGGTAAATTCGACATCCTTTACTCTTTTCTGACTTCTGTAATCCATCACTCTAGTTTTTTTTTCCTCTCTTGGAAAGTCATGGAAAGGAAATACTGGATTGTTTTTCACTTTTACTGTTGGAGTAAATGGTAATGCATGATTTGCTCTGGTCTCCCATATACCTCTATAGAAGTTTACCCTGCTATTGTTTACTTAAACCCATCCCAATCCATTACAGCTGATGTGCATAACATGATTGAAGTGATGTGTAGATCTTAAATGTTTTGTAACTGTCTTGAATATGGCATTAAAAAGTATTAAATTTGAAGTGCTGATACATGCATATAACCTGATACATTTAAAACACAGTTTCAAATGTTAAGAAGTGCTTGTGAGCCCCATTAAAATAAATTAATTATATATATCTCACCTGACCTGAACCCCATAGAGAATCTATGAGAGACACCAGACCCAACAATGCAGACGAGCTGAATGCCGCTATCAAAGCAACCTGGACTTCCAGAACACCTCAGCAGTGCCACAGGCTGATCGACTCCATGCCACACCGCACTGATGCAGTAATTTGTGCAAAAGGAGCTCCGACCAAGTACTGAGTGCATTATTGAACATAACTTTCAGAAGGTCGACATTTCTGTATTATAAATTCTTTATTAAAATATTTTAAGATACTGGATTTTTTTTTCCATGAGCTGTAAGCTGTAATCAAGATAAAAACAAAGAAAAAAACATTTCACTTTATGTGTAATGAATCTAGAATATAATAGAATAAAATAAAATAAAATAAATTCCACTATACATTTTTTTTGGGATACACCTGTGTATAAATACATTTCAGTAGAGAAGATGAAGGGCCAACATCCTCTATCAAGACACCATATTGGATTGCCATACGTATTACTGGAACCTGTAGGATGAAGATGATTATCTACCTTTAGTTATCTTTTCCAAAGAAGACAGATTAGGAAAAAAAAAAAAAAAAAAAAAAAACAGTGAGCTATATGCCAGTATTGAGATACTACAGTCATTAGTGTACATTATATTTTGATGCATTTTGTAACAGGTTGTTAAATATAGTAACAGTGTTTATTTGAGAATACTACAGGACAAAGTTTTATAATTAATCCTGTTTAATGCTTTGCTTTAGTCTTTAAATGATACATTTTTCCCCTTAGACACATTACACAGGAACACACTCAGACACATGCACGCGCTTGCAATCACTACCTACTGTCATCACATGAGGATCTACAGATTTTGGGAGATATTAACAGGGATTTTGTGCTTATTATACTGCCTGAATAAACGAGATTATGGTTTGGCTCACTTCAGATGGTATTCACAGAACAGGTCTGTGGCAGATGTTTTTAATCCAGCCCAATATTCTGGCATGGTCTTGTGCCATCTGAGTGTACCAGCTGCCTGTATTGGAGGGCGTGTAAGTCAGTTTACAGGGCAGCACAGTATAGGCTATTATTCTCCAGACCAGTTTCTTTCCAGGTTTAATGAAGCCCTATATGATATGCTACTCTGAAGAATACAAATGACAAATTTTACACACACTCTTTGTAGAATGATATGATTAAGAGCATTTTGCCTCATGTCTAGAAGGAAGATCTCCACAGATATATATATATATATATATATAGCTACTGTAACCACCTCTCAGTTGATTTAATTATAACAGCACAGCGTTTTATTTATCCTATACCACAGAAATTTATTTTATAATTATTTAAAGAAGGACACACATTCAGTCGTCTCTCCCACTCATGAACTCGTGTTAACACATCTGGTGTTATGCATGGGATTGGATGTCCAATGCAATCTTGAGACAGTTT
>JAFFST010014253.1:67862-79684 GCA_022414735.1 Noturus placidus | reverse complement strand
CAGTTATAGTAAGGGGGGTAATCACTTTTTCACACAGGGCCATGATGGTTTGGATTTTTTTTCACCTTTAATAATAAACACCTTCATTTACAAATTGCATTTTGTGTTTACTTGTGTTGTCCTTGACTATTGTTTAAATTGGTTTGATGTTCCGAAACACTTAAGTGTGACAAACATGCAAAGGAACAGGAAATGAGGAAGGGGCAAACACTTTTTCACACCACTGTATATATATATATATATATACAGTGGGGCAAAAAAGTATTTAGTCAGCCACCAATTGTGCAAGTTCTCCCAGTTAAAAAGATGAGAGAGGCTTGTAATTTTCACCATATGTACACTTGAACTATGAGAGACAATATGAGAAAAAATAATCCAGAAAATCACATTGTAGGATTTTTAATGAATTTATCAGAAAATAAGTATTTGGTCACCTACAAACAAGCAAGATCTCTGGCTCTCACAGACCTGTAACTTCTCCTTTAAGAGGCTCCTCTGTCCTCCACTTGTTACCTGTATTAATGGCACTTGTTTGAACTTGTTATCGTTATAAAAGACACCTGTCCACAACCTTAAACAGTCACACTCCAAACTCCACTTTGACCAAGACCAAAGAGCTGTCAAAGGACACCAGAAACAAAATTGTAGACCTGCACTAGGCTGGGAAGACTAAATCTGCTATAGGTAAGCAGCTTGGTGTGAAGAAATCAACTGTGGGAGCAATAATCAGAAAATGGAAGACATACAAGACCACTGATAATCTCCCTCCATCCGGGGCTCCAGGATCTCACCCCGTGGGGTCAAAATGCTGACAAGAATGGTGAGCAAAAATCCCAGAACCACACGGGGGGACCTAGTGAATGACCTGCAGAGAGCTGGGACCAAAGTAACAAAGGCTACCATCAGTAACACACTACGCCGCCAGGGACTCAAATCCTGCAGTGCCAGACGTGTCCCCCTGCTTAAGCCAGTACATGTCCAGTACGTCTGATGTTTGCTAGAGAGCATTTGGATGATCCAGAAGAGGACTGGGAGAATGTTATATGGTCAGATGAAACCAAAATTGAACTTTTTGGTAAAAACTCAACTTGTTGTGTTTGGAGGAGAAAGAACACCATACCTACTGTAAAGCATGAGGGTGGAAACATCATGCTTTGGGTCTGTTTTTCTGCAAAGGGACCAGGACGACTGATCTGTGCAAAGGAGAGAATAAATGGGGCCATGTATCGTGAGATTTTGAGTGAAAACCTCCTTCCATCAGCAAGGGCATTGAAAATGAATCGTGGCTGGGTCTTTCAGCATGACAATGATCCGAAACACACCACCCGGGCAACAAAGGAGTGGCTTCGTAAGAAGCATTTCAAGGTCCTGGAGTGGCCTAGCCAGTCACCAGATCTCAACCAAATAGAAAATCTTTGGAGGGAGTTGAAAGTCCGTGTTGCCCAGCAACAGCCCCAAAACATCACTGCTCTAGAGGAAATCTGCATAGAGGAATGGGCCAAAATACCAGCAACAGTGTATGAAAACCCTGTGAAGACTTACAGAAAACGTTTGACCTCTTTTTTTTCCAACAAAGAGTATATAACAATGTATTGAGATGAACTTTTGTTATTGACCAAATACTTATTTTCCACCAGAATTTACCAATAAATTTATTAAAAATCCTACATTGTGATTTTCTGGATTTTTTTCTCATTTTGTCTCTCATATCATAAATATACGTATATTATAAAAGATATATTTTTTGTACTATAACACACTAACAAGTTACAACAGAATCACTTCTGGTTCAAAAGGCACATAGGCTGGTTACGAGAAGCATTTTCTGCCCACAGCCTGTCTGCCAAATGAATAATGTAAATAAGAGTCTATCTATCAATCTCTGAGTCTCACCCTTAACTCCTGACCTCAACTACTGTCATTGTAGCTTCACATGCTTTCTGAAACAGAACGGGATTTGTTAAAATTAGGGATTAATCCTAATTCGTACAAATAACTCAATGGTACACAGCTGTCAGCTACTGACTTATCATCCCCAGAAGTAATTCATTCAGTGGAAGGGAGTGGGTGCTTAATCGCTGCGAATCAGGATGAATCCTCTAACTTAATATAGAATGTTCTATTTTATTATGAGTCATTACATAGGAACTGTCACAGATATCCCTTCCAGTGAGTTTTTATAATTATTAGGTTATTGTTGTTGTTGTTGTTGATTTTGGTCTATTGGTTTTGCAGTCTGATTATGTGGTGATTTAGTTCATCCTGGTTATGTAGTATTTTAATCCATGTTTCGTTTAAAGAAAATTCAATGAAGAATGTTCTGTTTCCTTTTTCCAGTGGATAAGCTTTGTAAAATATAAAAAGGCACATTTGTGAGGCCCAGCACTGAAATTAAACATTGTTTAATGTCTTTGAATAGAAATGCAACATCAACTTCTTTATAAGAGAGATACAGCATATAATATATTGATAAAATGTATAATATATTGATAAAATGAAAGGATGTTATTTTGACTCAATTCTATGCCAATAAAAACATTAAATATTTAATAATATATAATACTAATAATAATAATAAGTGAGCACCTGATTTTCTGTCAGCTTAGGTGTTTGTTTACATCTTACAGCTATGCCGTCCTGTCCTAATAAACATAACCATAATTGAATGCTTTATTGTTTTCCATCCATCCATTCATCCATCTTCAACTGCTTACTCCTTTTCAGGGTTACGGGGGAACCTGGAGCCTATCACAGGGAGCATCTTATGTGTCTTAATTTAAACTCAGCAGTATAGCCTACATGTACATAAAATGCATATAAAAGTGCAGTATGTAATGTAGTGTAGTAATCCATGCAATTGATATGATTTAACATCGATCAAGTTGAGGTTTACATAAGTTAGTCTTCTTATGTGTAAATTCACACAAACTCAGAAACAGGAGAAGGATTTTTATGAATACCAACATTCTCGTGTAAACGCTCACAGGTATGACTTATGAATAAAATCTGTTCGTATCCAGCTCAATAAATGAGACCCAAGATGAGCAGTGCTATTTGTCTGATAGCATGTGTGTTGCTTTTCTTCATCTGTTCTGTTAAAAACTCTTCATTCTAATCCTCTTCAATTTCTTCTTTTTTTAATTTCGTGACATCATTCTGACAAATTCTGAAAGAAGAGAGACCGATATTACATGTTACACAGTCATATAGACAATAGGGGAGCTTTATGGTTAGATATATTCGATTTCAGAATCTGTCTTGGTGTAGAAAAATTAAATGTCTTCTTTATTATTTGGTAAACACTTCAACTCTTAGCAATGTATTCATTAATGCATGCAGCTACGTTGTGAAACTCACAAAGTAAAATGAGCCCTTTCATGCATAATGGTCACTAAAGTGGACAGCTATTCAAATAAAATATTTTTATTTTGGCTATGCAAGAATTTCAATAGAATAACTACATCACTGCCACTAGAGTGGACACTAATTCTTTATTTGAATGCATGTAGTCCACTAGAGTGGAAACTTCAATACATTTTTGAAAAAGGTATGTATGTAAAATTTTAAATGGAAGTAAAACTATTTTTTATGCCCAAAGAAAAGTAAAAACACAGAGGGAAAAAAAATCCTCGGCCCACACGACTGCATGTTTGTTGTCTTATTGGATTTATAGATATTATACGTTATACAGCAGAGCAGGAGGCTATGCACATCCCATTCCTGACAGTTACGTGACACGTCCCCTGTGGGTTTTGAGTAAATCAGAGCTGACTAAATAAATCCATCTTCAGTGATTTCTACTGCATATGTGTTTAGCAATAAAATGCTTTCAATATACTGTCTATGTTTTATAGATAGATTTAAATCTACAAAACATTAATTTATTACGTGTGTAATGTTTGTCTCTTAATGAATAATGAACGAATAAATATTATCTCTGTAACTATTTGTTCAAGTTATAAAAAATGTTTTACATCATTTGATAAATGCCCAATAATCTAATTTTATAATATGGTGTGGTTTGTTATGTTTTGTTCGAATATAGGTTGCCTTTTTTTAAAAAAAATAAAATCTTTATACATGTGCTCCTTTTAACAGAGACCCCTCTAAGGGTCTCTTCACAGCCCTGGTATGAATGCTTCATTAATGAGGTTTCAGTGTCAGCTTGTCTTGATCTGTGTCGTAAATAATATACTATGGGTTCAAAGTTACAAATATTTTTAATGAAAATATATTTTTAGTAGGGAAAAAGGAAAAATAATATCTTCAAATGTCTGAGTGTAAAATATGAACCACTGTGGGTATGGTACTGTTCCATTTATATAGTCATTTTGTCCAGTTTGTCTTGAGAGTGTATGTGAAATGCTTACCTTCAAAGTCCACTGTCCCATCTCCATTATTGTCAGCCTCTCTCACCACAGCCTCAATCTCTTTCCTGTTAGTGTTTTCCCCAAGCAGCTTCTCCATAGCATGCCTCAGCTCCTCAATAGTGATGGCGCCATCACCGTCCATGTCAAACTACACACACACACACACACACACACACACACACAAATGGGAAATATGCCTCATGCCTCAGCTCCCTTGCTTCTTCTAGAACTCAATTAATGGATCTTGTATAGTAGCACTACTTGTATTATTCTCTGCTTGATATATCGCTTTGCTTGTATTTTTCTCCTTTGTAAGTAGCTTTGGATAAAAGCGTCTGCTAAATGAATAAATGTAATGTAAATATGCTCTGTTAGCAGGCTTTCTCAAAGAACTAGTGAGATAGTGCTGAATATTCAGGTTAGTTCTGGATGTAACGACCTCTCACCTCTCTGAATGCTTCCTTTAGCTCCTTTAGGCCAATCATTCCAGCCGTCTCTGCTAAGAGCTTAGGAGCCATAATTTCCACAAAATCTTCAAAGTCTACTTGGCCTCCAACTAGCACCAGAGAAAGAGAGTGAGAGTTTATACAAACTAAAAAATGCATGTATTAAATGATGTAATAAAGAGGATAAACAGAATCAACTGAACTTCAGGTATCTATCAGTTCACATAAGGTAAACAATGTTGCGGTATATGAAAGTGAAATAAGGATGTAGAAATCCAAACACACTCAGACACTGGACATTTCATTGTATCTTACGGTTCATATTGATGTTCTGGCTGAGTTCGATCAGCTCCATCTCAGTAGGCATGTATCCCATTGTCCGCATCAGGTTGCCCAAGTCTTTACAATTGATGAGCCCATCCTTATCCTTATCAAACTCAATAAAGGCCTGTCGCAACTCTGAGTCACACATACACACAGTTAAAGAAATACTCCAGCATTTGTCAACCTAATCTCTATTCAACAGATCAGTCATTTATGTGGGATTACCACACTGGACAAGTTTCCCCAGTACTGAGAAGAGAACAGAAAACCTGTTTACTTATATTTACATGTACTTATAATGCAAGTCTAACTGCAGTTGCGGAATTCCGTACATAAATACGGAATATACGAAAGGCATTTTTGTTTTTAGTGAAAGGTATTTGTAATATTAGCTCAAACCCTTCAGGATTTTAACTCTTTTAAACAAAATAAATGTTTAGATATGTGTTATCAACATAGTTGTCTGATAGTCTGATGCATGGATACTGAACTTTAGTGAGATGTACATTTTATTAGGAACACCTGTACACCTGCACATTCATGCAGGTATCTAATCAACCAATCAGGCAACAGCACAATGCATAAAGTAATCCAGATACAAATCAAGAGCTTCAGTTAATGTTCATATCAAACATTAAAATGAAGAATAATTATGACTTTGATCATGGCAGGGTTGTTGGATGGGCTTTATCCAGCAGACGACCACATTGGTTTCCATTCCTTGGTATCCAAGAACAGGAATCTTAGGCTATCATGAGCACAGACACACCTAAACCTGAGAGTTGAAGATTAGAAAAAGGGGAACGCCTATGTCCATGATAGCCTCAGATTTCTGTTCTTGACAAGAGTAGAACCCAATGTGGTCTTCTGCTGTTGTAGCCCATCCACCTCAAGGTTTGATGTTTTGTGCATGCTCAGATGCTTTTGAAGCCCTTTTCCTCTGACCTCTCTTATCAACAAGGGGTTTCCACCCACAGAACTGTCACTCACACAATGTTTTGTGTTTTTCACACCATTCTGGGTAAACTTTAGAGACTGCTGTGTGTGAAAATCCCAGGAGATCAGCAGTTTATGAAATACTCAAACAAGCCAATCTGGCACCAACATCCATACCACGGTTAAAGTCACAGAGATCACACGCAGTCTGATGATTAATGTGAACATTAACTAAAGCTCTTGACCTGTATCTGCATGATTTTATGCATGATTTTATGGTGCCACATGATTGGCTGGATGGATAACTCCTTCAAAGAGCATGTGTACAGATGTTCCTAATACAGTGGCTGGAGAGTGTATATATAGTCATACATTTTATACATTTATTGACAACCTGCAGTTTGGTTTCCATTATAAGTGAATTTAGTGTGTCAAATATTTTATCTGCGGTAATTGCACATGTTACAGGTCAAGTGGATAGAGATTGCACAGTATTCCTTATAGAGGATCATGCTGTATATAGTACTAAAAAAGGACTATGTAAGTGACAGTAAGAGAAATGCAGGCTTGGGGAGTAAAGGAATACTTGTAATGGCATTACGTAATCAGGATACAAAAAACTTGTAAGTGTAATCCGTTACAGTTACGTCAAAAAACAAAGTAATCAGATTACTGGTACATTTTTTATAAAAAATAGAAATACTATCAGGATTACAATTTTTTTTCATTTAAAACACAAAAAAATAGTAGATAGATAATATAGACAGCTGCTTGATTATAGTTCTGGTTCTCTCTTGCCAGTCGTGAGTCATATGAGAAACCTCCTGGTGCATTAGCAAATAAATTTTGCGCAAAGTTATTTTGGAAGAAATGAACACACTTTGTTCTCTGAAATGCTTTTGTCAGGGTGACCATACGTCCTCTTTTTCCCGAATATGTCCTCTTTTTCTGACTTTAAAAAATCATCCAGCGGGGGTTTCTAAATCTGAGAAAATGTCCAGGATTAAGCTTTAGTTTCCTTATGATGTGCTTATGGTTAAATACTGTATCATGTGTGCACATGTTTGCATTGCTTTAACCCCGCTCTGTAATTCCCACCTTCTCGCACAACAATTGATTTATTATAAAACGCTTGCAGCAAGTATTGGCCAAATTCCTGCCTCTCAACCATTAGCCTACTCTCAGTGAACGTGCGAAAGTGAAGCACTGTTGTGTACAAACTTGACAATAGCAGCTAATGACAGCTGTCCTGAGTCGAAACAATGCCCATGTCCTTATAAGGTCATTTTTAATGACATGTTCTCACATTACTTCATATCACACGGCCATTCAAATGTGTAAATGATGGCAGAAGGTACACTTATTTTATTTTACTCCATGGACATTCAAAAGAATGTAGGAGAAAATGTGGGCAGAGCGAAACCAATTTTATTTAAACATACTGTATTTATGTGATGCTAATAGTGTATCTTTTTCACTGTATTAAAGTCTACATTCAAACAAGATGCCCTCTTTTTGGAAAATCAGAATATGCTCACCCTAGCTTTTGTGATGTAACGTTACCTGCATCAAGGACAGTGATCTTTTATTTATTTATTTCATTAAAACAAATCCAAGCATTGAACATTTTAAGCTCTAAAATAAGCTCAAAATAATAGTATTTTAACTCATATTGTGTTTCTCTTGACTTTATTTACATATGTGACCTTGAACTAATCCAAAAAATAATCTGATTACATGACTTTCATATTGTGAAACTCGGATTACGTTACTGATTAAATTTTTTAAGAAGAAATTTGTAACTGTAAGGGAATACATTTTGAAAGTAACCCTCCCACCTCTGGAGAAATGTGCTACCTTCTATCTCTTCAGCTACAAGTTTCCGCTCCTGTAAAGCAATTCACAGGCAACATTCAGTTTGCTGATTCTGTTATACATAAAACACACACACACACACACACACACACACACACACACACACACACATGCACACGCTCACACATGTATATGCACACACACTGAATAAACACAAATACAGCTGGCATATTGCCACCAGTAAAATCAGTTGATTAAATGAAGGAAAATCATGGAGACTCATTTTCTAAATTACTCTTTGGCTCTGTATAATGTGACATGCGAATAACCATGTGTTGTCCCACCCCATCACATTCAAGCCAAAATGAGGGATGTTAATATTGATCATTCAGAATATGATAGAAATGCAGGAATGTTAATTGGCTGCAGATTGATATTAAAAGAGCAGGCTGAAGGAATCATGCAAAATAAAGTGATTGGAAAGAATCCAGAGATTATATTACATTATAGCAAAAGTATGCTCTAATCACCAGTTCTGGATGTGACAAGAGACAGAGACATACAGTAGTACAGTCCGATGCACACAGACAGACAGGCACACAAGTACATGCGCAGAAATGTTCGGCGCCCACAAATGATAAAACTGAGCCTAGACATACATACTTACAATGTTCTTCCCTCTCAGAAAGATGCAAGCTGGACCCAGACACACACTTGACTCCTCCTGGCCCTGAGACAGCGAGTGTGTGAACATGTATGGCTGTGCTTCCATATGGATACTGTTGTAGTCTTTCGTAGGATTATGAGTAAAACTTGGCCAGCAATTTTGTGCTCAAAGAAACAAATAACTGAATAACAAATAAAGGAAATCAGTTTTTAAAGAAATCTTAATGCAGACAATATCACGAGGTGTTAATTATGAAAATAATGCTTTCTCTCCTTTACATAAACACTGCTCACAGTATAGAGAACTGAGCTATACTATGCTATGCTATGAATTCATGGTGCCCAAACATGATAATTAAATACATACAATGTGATCAAAGACAGATCGAATGCTAGACTATTTCATAATTATTTGTCAAATGTGGTGATATTTGCTAGATTAAAGAAATACTTCCATATATAATAACCTTAAATTTTGATAATAATCTTTGTAAAGTTGCGAGTTTCTTTTTTAACCCTGTCACTCACCTGTCTCTTCACAACCTCGCTGTAAGTGAAGAATTCTCCCACTTATTGTCTGTGCAGCACTTGGTCTAACAGCAAAAAGGTCAGACGTTCATCTCTGTCTGTTTGCTAGCAGTGAATGATCAAAGAGAGAAAGTAAGAAAAGAGTGGAAGAGAGAGAGAGAGAGAGAGAGAGAGAGAGAGAGAATCTGATTGGACATAAGGAGAGACAGATGGGGCAGGATTTTGTGACAGTGATAGATTTTGATTGAGGTACACCAGACTATCAGACAGTTCAGTCAGTTCTAAATGGTAAAAAAAAATGATATCTCATCTATTTTCTTTTCTTTTCGCCATCTCACCTCTACTTTATATAAGGACACAATATTAGAAACAAAATACTATTGGAGAAAAATTAGTGTATAACGCATTGCACAAAATTTATTTTTATAATGTACATTTCCCCTAACACCAAAGAGGACGCATAAGCATACTGCCCCAAAAGAAGGAACCTTTAAAATCAGTTTTAGAATCAAACGTGATGCTTGGATTGTTAACTTTTAACTTGAATAATTAGATGCCACCGCAACAAAAAGCTGTTTTTGAGAGCAACCCAAATCATAATATCTGAAATTTGCTAAGCATCATTGAAACTTCTAAAATTGTGTATTGTCGTCAGATAAGAGCAAAAACTAACTTACTGTTCATACCATTGGAAGGTGTTTTGGAAAAAAGGGACAAACACCTCCATACACAATGTAAAATATAGAAGTATGACTGATGCTTTGTGCCATTGAGGCTTTGTTGTGGCTGCTGCTTATAGAAACCCACAGTCTGGTTTACTATACCAGGAGATTTAGACTAGCGCTGGCTATCTCACTGTCAAGACTTAAAGCCTATTTAAAAGCTATAGCCTGAATTGAAGACGTTTGCATGCATAAATATAAGCATAAAGAAGTAAAGTAAAGAATTTTAAATGTTCTGCATGGAAGAGTGGTCCAGCATGCTCTACAAGTGTTATACAGGCTTTTAAGGCTGGAGATCTCCCTTCCTGCAGGTTTAATCTCCAAGCAAAATCTAACACACCGGCTTTAGTTGATAAGGAACTTCTAAAGGCAATGATCAGGTGGACACAATTACAGTTGGAGATAAAGTCTTCAGGAAGGTACATCTCCAGGACAAGGTTGGTGACCACTGTTTTAAGGCATCACAGAAAGATGCTCAGTGTTTTCTCTCTAGTGGAGGCTTCACTGGATATTTAGTGTAGGCTATACTGATTCTGAAACCAATATTACGGAGAATATTACTATTAAAATGGAACTCAATAAAATAAAGCCCATTATGTTTAACTTCAAAATACCACTCACTGCATGTTTAATTTGCATAATATTTTTTGTACAATTTCAACAATGAGTCAGTAATTCTGGAAGACAAAGAGAAAGAAACACACACACACACACACACACACACACACACACACACATACACACACACACACACACACACACACACACACACACAGTATCTCACAAAAGTGAATACACCTCTCACATTTTTGTAAATATTTGATGATATCTTTTCATGTGACAACACTGAAGAAATGACACTTTGCTACAATGTAAAGTAGTGAGTGTACAGCTTGTGTAACAGTGTAAATTTACTGTCCCCTCAAAATAACTCAACACACAGCAAAATAACTCAACACAACATAAAGTCTAAACTGCTGGCAACAAAAGTGAGTACACCCCTAAATTTGGTGTCATCGCTCTCACACTCCCTCATACTGGTCACTGGAAGTTCAACATGGCACCTCATGGCAAAGAACTCTCTGAGGATCTGATAAAAATAATTGTTGCTCTACATAAAGATGGCCTAGGCTATAAGAATATTGCCATGACCCTGACACTGAGCTGCAGCACGGTGGTCAACACCATACAGTGGTTTAACAGGACAGGTTCCACTCAGAACAGGCCTCACCATGGTCAACCTAAGAAGTTGAGTGCACGTGCTCAGCGTCATATCCAGAGGTTGTCTTTGGGAAATAGATGTTTGAGTGCATCAAATTGGTCTGCATGGCTGTTGTCCCAGAAGGAAGCCTCTTCTAAAGATGATGAACAAGAAAGTCCGCAAACAGTTTGCTGAAGACAAGCAGACTGAGGACATGGATTACTGGAACCATGTCCTGTGGTTTGATGAGACCAAGATAAACTTATTTGGTTCAGATGGTGTCAAGCGTGTGTGGCGGCAACCAGGTGAGGAGTACAAAGACAAGTGTGTCTTGCCTACAGTCAAGCATGGTGGTGGGAGTGTCATGGTCTGGGGCTGCATGAGTGTTGCCGGCACTGGGGAGCTACAGTTCATTGAGGGAACCATGAATGCCAACATGTACTGTGACATACTGAAGCAAAGAATGATCCCCTCTCTTTGGAAACTGGGCCACAGGGCAGATAATGACCCTAAACACACCTCCAAGACGACCACTGCCTCATTAAAGATGCTGAGGGAGAAGGTGATGGACTGGCCAAGCATGTCTCCAGACCTAAACCCTCTTGATCATCTGTGGGGCATCCTCAAACGGAAAGTGGATGAGCACAAGATCTCTTACATCCACCAGCTCCGTGATGTCATCATGGAGGAGTGGAAGAGGACTCCAGTGGCAACCTGTGAAGCTCTGGTGAACTCCATGCCCAAGAGGGGCAGTGCTGTAAAATAATGGTGGCCGCACAAAACAGTGACACTTTGGGCCTGATTTGGACATTTT
>JAFFST010014253.1:48410-61412 GCA_022414735.1 Noturus placidus | reverse complement strand
TGGTTCCTGTAACCGCCTGCGTGTTTGTGTTAATGTTGCTCACACAGGAGTGACTCCTCAACAAGGCAAAACGCATCCCAGCTTTTAATGCGAAGCGACATCGAGCTCCATGAAATCCATTGCATCGACAGGCGCATCGAGCTCTAAGTACTTGTGCGCTGAATTGCTGTGTATGTGTTTGGCGCACGCCATGGTCGGTTACGGCGTGTTGACTTACCGCGTCTCGGCTGCTCACTCGGTCTGTCTTTGCCCCCTCGCTCTTTCCGCCTCCCCCCTTCCGTGTTTTCCCCGCCTGTGCGTGTGCTGCTGCTGCAGCCGCCGAGCGTACAGCGGGGCTGTGTTCCGCATTAAAATGACTCGGAAAATCTCCGACGTATGCAGCCCCCCTCCTCCTTAAACTCGAGCCCTTAAACTCGCATGAACCGATGTTAACTCAGGCCGTGTAATAAAACTCAAGCATCATTTCCGTGCACTTTTACGGAGTGCACTTCCACGTGCTCAAGGCGCTTTCAAAAAAAAAAAAAAAAAAAAGAAAAGAGGTTGCGGACGGATTTTCAAAACGACGGGGATTTCAGCACTTCAGCTCTGGACAGCGGCTGGTGATTAATAGCGATCGCGCTGTTCTGCCACCAGGTGGCGCGATTTATTACAGAAGCAGCAGATACACATCGACGCATCAAACAACACGGGACGTTTATGGCCGTTCCACCCACCTAAAGCGCCGAGCCCTTGGACTTTGGAAATGAAACCAAGAAGGAACGACACACCGGAATTTTAATTCGTTATTTGAAGGTGTTGGCACCACCGGCGAGCCTCTAGCCCGTTTAACGCTGAGGGCCGCGGGAGCGAGCAGATTATCGAAAACGCGCAGAGACTCTTCTGGTATTTTTGGTGAGACGGAGGAGTGCAGACGAAACAGTCGCAGGAGGAGAAAAAATAGGAGCGATTTCCCACTAAGGGCTTAGCTGAAGACTTAAACACACACACACACACACACACACACACACACACACACAGACCAGAGGAACGACGTGTAAAAGGTGAGTAGGCTATGTGTTCTGCTCGGCTTGAATACATTAGAGTCTAGGTATTTGCGCTTGACAGCAAGCCGCATAACGATGCACGTGAAAGCTCAGAGCAAGCACGTAACACATTTTTATTACAGCAGTTGTATTTTCTCCGGATATGCCTTATTTTACACGAGCCAAGCAAGCGTCTGGGTGCTGTGTTTCTCAGCTGCGTCTCGCGCTGAGAAAGCGGTAAAGGAGATGTTTGCAGAAACCATGAAGGCCGAGAGGAGGTGGTGCTTTAAACGCAGCTCAGGGTGCAGATGAGGGGAAGATGGAGAAGATGGAGAAGGGGGAAAACCTCATAAATGAAGAGAGAGAGAGAGAGAGAGAGAGAGAGAGATGTGAGGTTTATGCTCGCAGCGTCAGCAACATCTCTCTCTCTCTCTCTCTCTCTCTCTCTCGGGCGCGCATTCTACCACACTGAATACGCGCGTCACACACCACCGTCAGGCATTTATTTATTTGTTTGTATATTTATTTATTTAAATAGGTGCAAGTACTTTGCTTATGATCCTTCGTGTTTATGTAAGGCCCCGCCGCATACCCTAATCCCTCACGGCAGATTGCAAGAGCCAGACGGTCGTTATTACGAGTTCTAACGACTGATCCCGAATCGCAGCAAGGAGGTGACGTCACTGATGGCAGATAAGAAAAGGTGGAGGCCGTATGGCATCTGTCCCATATGTCCTCTCCGAGACCTGCGCGGCGCAATGTGTCGCCAGATTCGGGGTGATATTAATCAGTTGTTGTTATTGTTTTTTTTTTTTTTTTTTAAACGAACAGACCATGGCTGTTCTTAGAGACACGATTTTGCTTTATTTGAACTGGAACGAAACACCGACCGTATAGCCTGTAGGCCAGTAGTCAAGGCTTCACAAATGATTCGTTATTTGTTTATAGGCTAATTTAATGGTGTAGCATTGACTTGGTAAAGGCCTGTTTAAACGTCATTTGGGATGAACTGTTGATGAACTCAAGTACTTTTGCAATTCGGACAAGTGAATTAACGGATTATTGGCTGTTTATAGCCTAAATAATAAAATAAACAGCCTACTAGGCGTATTAGTCTACTTCTGCCTTTAAGGCTACAGAATAGCCTGCAGATACAGAAACACTGGCCTACTATTTGTTCAGAATATTTGCGTCCACATAAGTGTTGGGATTAAACAGATTTTTAAAATAAATGTGTAGAATATTTAAAGGGAATTATGTTTAGAAATATGGGTTTAATCAAATTATGTGTCGCTTTCATATTTTATTGTAGTGCCTATGGTTTAGTTTAGTCATTTAAAATGTTTATATCTAGTACAGAGCTCTTCCACATGACATGGATAATGGCTTAAACCAGGCTCTGATTGGCCACTGGGAGAGACGGGGCTTTAGGGACCGGCCTCGTTTGACATTGCACTATATGATAATCAGACAGCCAGTTAGAAAAAGTGCATTTTAAGTGATAAAGGTTAAATATAGCCTTAAAAGGTAACCTATGGCATAAAGATACAAACATCACACAGACTGTGTAGTTTCATGGTTATCAAGTTCTTAGTTAATTTTTTTTATTTCTATGCTCATTACTGCAGAAAGAGAACACACCTTGCTAGCTATCTCTAGGCTATTTCTGAATATTTTTGTACCCAGACATTGGGCCATCTTTTTGCTAGTCTTTTAAGTTAGGAGGTCAAGAATTGTCAATTAATACACCACACAACATTCCCCAAAAGACACATTGACTTGGGTTAACTTAAGCTAGCCTTCCTGTTATGTGCTAAAATGCAGCATTACATTCCTGGGAGATATTTACCCTTGTATTCAATCTGATCTTTTTTTCAGCTTGCTTTCTCTCCTGCTCCACCATGGTGTCCACAGTTCTTGCTGTGACACTGTGTGTCACACTCATGCACATTCATGTGACTACAGGTAAGGATATTCATATTTGGAATGTGTCTATATGTGTGTGTGCACAAAATTGTAGATGTAAGTGTCTTGGATGTCTGAGTAAATTTTACATCTTGACCAATAAAAAAAGCAAAAGGCAATGTTTCACCAGTCACATGGTTTCCATCACAACATCATGTACTCTTTATCCTCTCAGGTGCAGCCTTTCTCACTCCTGATTCTGAGGCTCCTCCCACTATGACGTCTAATCCCCGCCTCCTGGGTGAGTTGATCCATGCTGCCCTGATGAGTAAGAAGTATCTTGGCCAGTCCTCTGGCAACATAGGTGAGACTTCAGCTTATGAAGGACATGGAAATTGAACCAAACAAGACAAGCTAACAAAATGAAGTAAAACCTCTTATATTAGTACAGTGGTACCTCGACATACGAGTTTAATTCGTTCCGCAACCTTGCTCGTATCTTGAATTACTCGTATCTCGAAGCAAATTTCCCCATACAAAACAATTGAACTACCATTAATCCGTTCCACCCCCCGAAATGACCGCTAAGTGTCTAAAAGCCGCGACACTCGGTGTGTTATTACCGCTAAGCGTGTAAAAGCCGCGACACTCGGTGTGTTATTACCGCTAAGTGTCTAAAAGCCGCGACACTCGGTGTGTTATTACCGCTAAGTGTCTAAAAGCCGCGACACTCGGTGTGTTATTACCGGCCGACCTGCTAAACCGAACTCGTATCTCGAATTTTGCTCGTAACTCAAAGCAAAAAATCACTCGCTCGCCGGCTCGTATCCCGAAAAACTCGTATGTTGGGGCACTCGTATGTCGAGGTACCACTGTATTATAGAATGTATTGCATTATGCTGCAGTAAAATCATTTATCTTATAATATATACAGTATCTCACAAAAGTGATTACACCGCTCACATTTTTGTAAATATTTGATTATATCTTTTCATGTGACAACACTGAAGAAATGACACTTTGCTACAATGTAAAGTAGTGAGTGTACAGCTTGTGTAACAGTGTAAATTTGCTGTCCCCTCAAAATAACTCAACACACAGCCATTAATGTCTAAACCGCTGGCAACAAAAGTGATTACACCCCTAAGTGAAAATTTCCAAATTGGGCCCAATCAGCCATTTTCCCTTGCTGGTGTCATGTGACTTGTTAGTGTTACAAGGTCTCAGGTGTGAATGGGGAGCAGTTGTGTTAAATTTGGTGCCATCGCTCTCACACTCCCTTATACTGGTCACTGGAAGTTCAACATGGCACCTCATGGCAAAGAACTCTTCGAGGATCTGAAAAAAAATAATTGTTGCTCTACATAAAGATGGCCTAGGCTATAAGAAGATTGCCAAGACCCTGATACTGAGCTGCAGCATGGTGGCCAAGACTATACAGCGATTTAACAGGACAGGTTCCACTCAGAACAGTCCTCACCGTGGTCCAGTTGAGTGCACATGCTCAGTGTCATATCCAGAGGTTGTCTTTGTGAAATAGACGTATGTGTGCTGCCAGCATTGCTGCAGGGGCTGAAGGGGTGGGGGGTCAGCCTGTCAGTGCTCAGGTCATACTCTGCACACTGCATCATATTGGTCTGCATGGCTGTCGTCCCAGAAGGAAGCCTCTTCTAAAGATGATGCACAAGAGAGTCCACAAACAGTTTGCTGAAGACAAGCAGACTAAGGACATGGATTACTGGAACCATGTCCTTTGGTCTGATGAGACCAAGATAAACTTATTTGGTTCAGATGGTATCAAGCATGTATGGCGGCAACCAGGTGAGGAGTACAAAGACAAGTGTGTCTTGTCTACAGTCAAACATGGTGGTGGGAGTATCATGGTCTGGGGCTGCATGAGTGCTGCCGGCACTGGGGAGCTACAGTTCATTGAGGGAACCATGAATGCCAACATGTACTGTGACATACTGAAGCAAAGAATGATCCCCTCTCTTTGGAAACTGGGCCGCAGGGCAGTATTCCAGCATGATAATGACCCCAAACACACCTCCAAGATGACCACTGCTTTCCTAAAGAAGCTGAGGGTGAAGGTGATGGACTGGCCAAGCATGTCTCCAGACCTAAACCCTATTGAGCATCTGTGAGGCATCCTCAAACAGAAGGAGGAGAAGCACAAGGTCTCTAACATCCATCAGCTCCGTGATGTCATCATGGAGGAGTGGAAGAGGACTCCAGTGGCAACCTGTGAAGCTCTGGTGAACTTCATGCCCAAGAAGGTTAATAATAATAATAATAATAATAATAGTCTTTATTTTATAAAAAGTAGTGCTGGAAAATAATGGTGGCCACACAAAATATTGACACATAAATATTTAAATATTTATGAATAAATGTAAATGTAAATATAAAATGTAAATGACACTTTGGGCCCAATTTGGACATTTTCACTTAGGGGTGTACTCACTTTTGTTGCCAGCGGTTTAGACATTAATGGCTGTGTGTTGAGTTATTTTGAAGGGACAGCAAATTTACACTGTTACACAAGCTGTTCACTCACTACTTTACATTGTAGCAAAGTGTCATTTCTTCAGTGTTGTCACATGAAAAGATATCATCAAATATTTACAAAAATGTGAGGGGTGTACTCTCGTTTGTAAGATACTGTACATCATTGCCCCATTACTTTATTTCAGGGCTGACACACCTCTCTCATGGATAGTAAAATGCTAAACATTGATCACATTATTGAGTGCTGTTTGAAACAAATAGGGGAATAAATCACAATATCTACCATCCCCCCCCATGCTCAAAAAGCTTCCTATTTCCACATTATATTCGCTACACATGACATTTCTTCTTCATGAGTTTAAGTGATGAAAACTATTAAGCAAATAATCCAAGTACCTTAAATTGTTTTTGTTTCCCAAGATACCAATATAGGGTTATAATCGGTTTTACTCATGAGTTGCATATTCATTTGGCAACTATGTCGATCCAGTTTTATAAATGTCCAATCCAAGCAGAATCCAATCCAAGTATAGAACTGAGTAGGTGAGGGCATTTTGCTCAAATACCAAACAGAAGCACTCAAGCAGACAGTCACTAACTGAAGTATATCACTGAAGTACCATTGGCCACTTTGCAAAGTATTGTGTGTGTGTGTGTGTGTGTGTGTGTGTGTGTGGGTGTGTGTGTATGTGTGTGTGTGTTTATTTGTCTTGTCTTATTTTTTCTGAACTCTCAGGCACAACCACTAACCCGACCCAGGCTGTCCCGTCTGTTGAACCTGCCTTCACAGTAATACCACCAGGTGTTCTAACTACTGCCATGACCTCTTCAACTGCCCCCCAATCTGGCCAATCAGGTGGGAAGGGTGGTATAACATCACCACCGGCAGAGGAGGAGACCACAACGACTTTGATCACCACCACAACAATAACAACAGTTCACACACCAGGTATTTTAAACAATAATGTTAATGACTGCACATGCATTTTTTTTTACTGTTTGGCATTGATACATTTGAAATAAAAAGGTATTTTCCATTAAAGTTTTTATTGACAGCTTTTAATTCAATTCAATTCAATTCAATTTTATTTGTATAGCGCTTTTTACAATAGACATTGTCTCAAAGCTGCTTTACAGAAATATCAACATGGTATATAAATAGTAAAGGGGCGAATTTACCCCAACTGAACAAGCCACTGAGTGGCGACGGTGGCAAGGAAAAACTCCCTAAGATGTTATGAGGAAGAAACCTTGAGAGGAACCAGACTCAGAAGGGAACTCTGATTTCTGATTCTGATTCTGATTCCATCCTCATCTGGGTAACAACAGATAGTGTGAAAAAGTTCATTATTATCAAAAGTTCATGGATTTATATGACGTCTGTTTGACATTAGAAGCAGCCGTAGTCCCAGAAACACTGCAGATGATTATACAGCAGGTGTAGAACTGATTTGAGGTTTCTTACTTGAGGAAAATATCTCTGCATTTTCTAGCAAACAGTAGGACCTGCTTATCAGCACAGTCTAATTCTGGGCAACTGCCAAAAAACAGGAAGTAAAAGCATAGCTGCCTTTAAAATGTCATCATTGGAATTTGCTGAACAGTAGCAAAACCTAAGAAAAATAAGGTAGCTAAGCACTGCCTCCTGTGTGCCATGGTGAATGTCTTACTTTATTTTAAGTGAACTTGGGCTTTGAGGAGTCCCTGAAATTGTCACCCCAAATCTGACTGTATCCTACATCTGAGAAGTGTATTACTCCTACACAATTCATACAGACCTATAGACATACAGACATACAGACATAAAGGTCTGACCCTGTGCTCTGACTCCAACTTTCTAATAAGCTGGAATATGTGAGGAAAATAATTTCGCTGTGCTGTAATGTACATGTGACAAATAAAGGCTTCTTCTATAAAGATCACATCTATCTCATGCTGATTTCAGTCATTGTAATGTTGTATATATGTTGACCAAACTCTTTGAATAGGAATTAAAGAAAAAAGTTCTTTTCCAACTTTTCTTTTTGATTCCTCTTTCCAGTGCAGTGTAATGCTAGCCTGACAGGCATAGAAGGGATAGTGGAGTCTCCAGACCAGCTCTCCTCATCAGTTCCGTTTTCTCCACTGGAATGCACCTATAGCATCACTGTATATCCTGGATATGGGGTGGAAATACAGGTATAATCCTGTTACCGTAGCTACCACTGGTTAGATAGTTGTTGTGTGGACACTGCTCTGATGGCTGAAGAAAATTCTCTGGCCTTTACAAAGGCGATATCAGAAAAATGCAGTTCAATTTGATAACCTTCATGAGATGTTAGTTAATGTTGTCTTCACTGGTGTCTCAGGTGAAGAAGGTGAACTTGTCCAAGGAGGAGTCTCTGACCATTCTGGGACTGGACGGCTCAGTACGTGAACTTTTAGCCAACGAAACAATGATCACTGAAGGTCAGGTGATACGCAGTACAACAAATCAGGTGCAGATTCACTACCGAAGCCTGAAGCAGACCAATCATGGCATTTTTACCCTTCACTACCAAGGTAGCTCTTTTAAAGAGTACTACATTTCTAATTATTAATGACTAGAATAATGACTGGTGATTGACTACTCTCTGTTTGTTTACTTACTTTCAGCATTCCTCCTCTCCTGCCCATTCCCTCTCTCTCCTGAGGGGGGTGGAGTCACTGTGACTGACATTCACCCTGGAGGTCAGGCTCACTTCCACTGTGACCCCAGCTTTCAGGTCAGAGGTCACGAAATCGCCACCTGTGTGAACTCCACCCGACCCCACTGGAGCACTCCTGAGCCTCAGTGTATTGGTGAGGAGCCATTACTTAAAAAAAAAAATATTTACCTTTTTAAATGTGGGGTTAGTGAGATTTATTACTGTTTTAATATTTTATGAAGTCCACTTTATGTGAGCTAATTAGATCCTGTAGATTCTTTAAGCTTGATTCTGTGGACCACCAACGGCCTAACAATCAGAACAAGGAGGAATTTCTACTTGTCAATCATATTGCCTGGAAATTCAGAAAGCTCTCCCTCTCGCACTAGCATTTAGGGTTTTGGGGGAATGGCTTGGAAGGGTGCACTTAACTGAGGGAATGTATGTAATATATATATATATATATATGTGTGTGTGTGTGTGTGTGTGTGTGTGTGTGTGTGTGCGCGAGTGTGTGTAAGTTTCAAGACAACTAACTTCAGCTAATTTTTACTAAAATTACTGATTTTTCTTTTAAAGCTCTCCATCTTATGTTCTTCTGTTCACACTACCATTGTAAAACAGACATATATTTTTGTCGTTGTGTGTGTGTCTGTGTGTGTATTATGTAAAGCTGTGTCTTGTGGAGGATGGATCAGAAATGCTACGGTGGGCCGTATCCTCTCTCCCACTGTTCCCTCCAGCAGTAACCTTAGCAATAGCAACTTGAGCTGCCATTGGTTGCTTGAGGCTAAGGAGGGCCACCGTCTACACCTCCATTTTGAAAGGATGGCTTTGGATGAAGATAATGATAAGTAAGTCATAAAAATGCTCTACCCCCAAAGGCAATCTAAGAACTGCAAAATGGTAATGAGGCCCTTTGTTAGGCACACTGTGGAGAAAAAAAGATACTATACAAGTTTTGTTCATTTTGTTCCACAGAGTATAAACAGTATAACTGCCCTTAACATCCAAGTATCCAAGAATATTCCTTAAATGAGTTTTAACTACATGGACTTTATCAAGTACCAACAGGGTACAAACCTAGTGACAAGTGGACTTTAGTATTTTTTATACTGAGAGTGTAGTGACTACATCCAAAAACATCAAAAGTGCCAGATAATTGAAATTCTTAGTTACACCATAGCAAACAAACAGACAAATATTCACTCAGAGAATAGAACAGATTAAAAAGATCAACAAGTCCCATGCAGGGTATATTCCCAGGCTAGGCCACAGATCCACCAGAATAAAGCGATTACTAAAAATGAATATGAAGGAAATTCTTAACCTTTACAATGTTTATATGTTCTATATGATTTATATTCACATAACATATGTTTACGCATATTTATATACAATGTACTTCTTCTTATAACCATACTATTAGTGTTTAACACAACATACAGTATGTTAAAATACAAGGCAATTTTAGGACTTTGATTAAATAAATGGTTCAGGAAACAACATAGTTTTACTACTATTTCTTTATAAAATATATAGCATAAATTACTTTGCAAATACTACAATATGCTATGTGGAAATGGTTTATGCTTTTGTAATTTAAAATAGGGTTTGTGTGGGGAATATTTTGGTATAGCATTTGTTTTTGTGTTGGTTTTGCTATGGAAACCTGGCAGCCTTGTTCTTATCAGAAATACAACATTATTTGGACATGCTGTTGGTTTAGAAAATGTATTTATAATTATCCTGTTCATCTATCCTGTTTTTTTTCCTGTTTCTATAACCTTGTTTATAAAAAATTTAAACACTGTCACAATAACACATTCCTGATCTGTACCTGTCTATGGTACCTGTTTCTCTGTCAGACTAATTGTCCGCAGTGGGAATAATTCCAACACGCCCCTTCTTTTTGATTCGGATCTGGACGATGTTCCAGAGCGTGGGATTGTGAGCGAAGGATCATCTCTGTATCTGGAGCTAACAGCTGACTCTTCCACCATCCCTCTACTGATGGCACTTCGCTATGAGGGTGAGCAATAGAGACAGAGAGAGAGAGAGAGAGAGACCTTGTCATGGAAATGTCTGTATATAAATAGAATGGTCTTCCTCAACTCACATAAACACTTTTCATGTTTCTCCATGAACAGTTTTTCTTAGGTTAATGGTCCAAAATTCAGGTAGTCAAAGGTGTGCATTCAAAGATTTCATTTTCCGTGCTTGATCTTTCTGTCTATTGCTGTTGCAACTCCACAGCTTTTGATGGTGAGCACTGTTATGAACCCTATGTCCCTCATGGGAATTTTAGCAGCAGTGACATCACCTTCCCTATCGGTACTACAGTAACCTTCTCCTGCTCTCCTGGATTTGTCATGGAGCAAGGGTCAGGGGTCATGGAGTGCGTCGACCCCAGTGACCCCCACTGGAATGAGAGTGAGCCTGTGTGCAAAGGTATAACAACATAACACAAACACAATGTATTTGTACAATTTTCATCTCAAAGATGAACTGATGATTTGACAAAGCAGATAACATGTATTAAGGAAAAAGGAAAGAAAGAAAGAACGAGTAAAAGAAAGAAAGACAGAAACAAACAAACATTCAAATAGCCAAGAGCAACAAAAAGAAAGAAAGCAGGATACAACAGAGGTCTTTATCATCAATATTAGTTTGTTACATAATTACACATACTTTTCTAAAGTGCGATTTGATGTCTATTATACTCCTAATACCATATCCACCATTTTTTTCTATTCCATCATTCATCCTTTACCTCTCTTGTTTTTCATACTTCCATACATCTGGTTATTCCATATTCAGCTCTATGTGGTGGGGAGCTGACAGATGCGACAGGAACTGTGCTGTCTCCTGATTGGCCACAGAGCTACTCCAAGGGGCAGGACTGTGTGTGGCAGATCCACGTTAGTGAAGACAAGCGGATTGAGCTGGATGTGCAGATGTGAGTGTGTGTGAATGGGTGTGGATGTGTACATGTAATTCAGGTAATCCACTTTTATTCCATGGTTAATGAAAGTGCAACCACTGATCTAGCTCAATTGTCCTGATGTCTTGATTGATTTCTTTTTGTCTTTCCCCCCAACAAAGTTTGAACATTCGTCACAATGACATTCTCACCATCTTTGATGGGCATGACCTCATGTCCCATGTGATTGGTCAGTATTTGGGGTCACGGGAAAGGTTCCGGGTCGTGTCTGGTGGCTCAGAGGTCACTATTCAGTTTCAGAGTGACCCAGATGATTCCACCTTCATTCTGAGCCAAGGCTTCCTGATTCACTATCGAGGTAAAATGATTATTATTATCATACAATGTTTTATGACTTTTTTGCATTTCATTTTATGCTCAGTACTTGTTTGGGGTGTCACTTTCTTTCATCTTCTCCAGAGGTAGAGCCTAATGACACATGTACCACTTTGCCACCAATTGAATTTGGCTGGAGTAGCTCTTCCCATGTGTCACTTGTGAGGGGCAGTGTAATAACCTATCAGTGTCAACCTGGCTATGACATTGTGGGTTCTGATATCATCACCTGTCAGTGGGATCTTTCCTGGAGCAACAGTCCACCTACCTGTGTGAAAAGTAAGTCAACTTACTCTTTTATGAATTCAGTTTTGGATTGTTTTATTCATCTATGAGGCATGGCTTAAAATCAGTTACTCTTGCTGATAAGAAATTATACTCAAGCGTAGGTACCTGTTGGAGTTTTGACATGACTTTTCCCTGTATAACCTGACAGGATGGGCCAGCTTTATTTTGATTTCCGATTGAAATTCAGGCCTCCTATTTAATAAGTTTTATTTGCATAGCACTTTTAATGATACACAATGTCACAAAGAAACTTTACATAAACCATTACCCTTATAATACTATTTGGATACTAACATACATCATACTTTGTGGACACCTGACCATCATACCCATACAGTACTGTATGTGGTTTATTTATTTATTTATTTGTTTATTTATTTATTTATTTTATTGATTCTCACGCACTTTTCAGAGTACAACAAAATATATCAATACAGAATCAACATTTTTATATGACTCAGGTTACAGGGTGAAAGTTTACATTTTTCACACATGTCAGGAACATTGGGACATATTTTAGACAGTTTACTCCTAGAGAGGTGAGCTCTATGGACCACTTTAAATTGTATGAAACTAAGTCTAGCACATGACGTGGTGGTACATATATTATCTAACACTCTGCCCCAGTAATCATCCTCAAGCTCCAGACCCAATTCCTCCTCCCAGGCACTAATGGTTTTAATATTGTAAGAATTGTCCTGAGACCAAATCGTTGCATATATCTGTGAAATAATGCCCCTCTTATGAGGATTCAACTTGAACACCTCTTCCCATGCAGACTTTATAGGTAAGGAGGGAAACCCAGTGAATAGGGAGGAGACTGTATGTGGTTTTTGAACATTCCAATCCATACAGTGATGGAAAAAAGTATTTGATCCCCTGCTGATTTTGTATGTTTGCGCACTGACAAAGAAATGATCAGTCTATAATTTTAATGGTAGGTTTATTTGAACAGTGAGAGACAGAATAACAACAAGAAAATCCAGAAAAACTCATGTAAAAATTTTTATAAATTAATTTCCATTTTAATGATGGAAATAAGTATTTGACCCCTTCTCAAAAAGAAAGATTTCTGGCTCCCAGGTGTCTTTTATACAGGTAACGAGCTGAGATTAGGAGCACACTCTTAAAGGGAGTGCTCCTAATCTCAGTTTGTTCCCTGTATAAAAGACACCTGTCCACAGAAGCAATCAATCATTCAGATTCCAAGCTCTCCACCACGGCCAAGACCAAAAAGCTCTCCAAGGATGTCAGGGACAAGATTGTAGACCTACACAAGTCTGGAATGGCTACA
>JAFFST010014253.1:28387-48382 GCA_022414735.1 Noturus placidus | reverse complement strand
CACATCAAAAGGACGATGGACGGGGCCATGTACCGTCAAATCTTGGGTAAACCGCCTTCCCTCAGCCAGGGCATCGAAAATATCAAGTAATTACTAAGTCATTACCAAGTACTAAGTCATGTTTTGCAAAGGGGTCAAATACTTATTTCCTTCATTAAAATGCAAATCAATTTATAACATTTTTGACTTGTGTTTTTCTGGATTTTATTGTTGTTATTCTGTCTCTCACTGTTCCAATAAACCTACCATTAAAATTATAGACTGATCATTTCTTTGTTAGTGGGGAAACGTACAAAATCAGCAGGGGATCAAATACTTTTTCCCCCACTGTATTCAGCACTCCCCCCACCCCCCTCCCCCCACAGTTATAATAACCTCCACTCTTCTGAAGGCTAGAAGGTAGAGCAGTGATAGAATGATGTGGGAGATTGAAAACAATCATGCAGCTGCTTTCTGGATCAGTTTCAGGGGGTTTGATGTCACACAGGGGAGAACCTGCCTGGGGAAAGTTGCAGTAGTTCAATCTAGAGATGGCAAGGGACTGAACAGTACTTTAGTGGCTCTTGATGGACAGAAATGGACAGGTCCTCCTTCATTTTAAGGAGAAAAATAAAGATAAAATATTTTGTTTGCAACACAAGGTTGCCTGCATTGCCGGATGGTATGATCTGAGAGTTCTCCAGGGAAATCACAAGATTTTGATCTAGAGATTCATCTTCAGGGATATACAACAGCTCAGTCTCATTGAGATTTAGTCTCTGGTGATGAGCTACTATCCATGATGAGATGTTGAACATTAGAATCAATGATAGTGCAGGATATTTTGCTTCTCCAACCTACATTGACCCTGCTAGCTCACAGATTCAAACTATAAAATTAATAAAATTACTCAAATTACACTTAAGATAAATAAAACAGACAAACTCACAAAGACTGGATTCAGATTGGGGCGGCTGTGGTAGAGCAGGTTGTCCACTAATCGTAGAGTTGTTGGTTCGAATCCCGGCCCGGGTGATCCCATGCCGAAGTGTCCTTGGGCAAGACACTGAACCCTAAGTTGCCCCCGATGGCAAGCTAGCACCTTGCATGGCAGCTCTGCTACCATTGGTGTGTGAGTGTGTAAGATTTTTAAGATTCGTAATTCGCTTTGGATAAAAGTGTCCAGGTGTGCATGTGCAGCTGGTACCAGGTGTGCATGCGCATGAGGATTTGCAGAGGTCTCATTGGTTACAATCTGAACACCCAATCAATCACAAGTCACCACACTCCCCCTTACGTAAATTCCCATTATTTCCAAGATTATACAAAACTGTATTTCACACTTACCATTATGGATGTTTTGCAAGACTGTTATACGTTTGCATAATAATAATAATAATAATAATAAAGTTTGTGATGCCTTCTCCTATGTTAATTTACCTTGTGGTTAACTTTTGAAACTCAGCCATACTTTGCTGTACAATGGTCTCTGGATCGAGACTTCCCATTTCTTATTTGAGATGTACATTCTATATGTCGACATAGTTCCTGTTCTCTCAAATTCTTCGTTTTAGATTATGTTTTTCAATAAACAAAAACTTTCTCCCTTCATTGGTCTCACTCAATGGCCTTGGCATGTTAATAAAAGGACTATGTGCCATGTGAGGTGTTCTGTCAAACCCTACCCTGTAAAAAGTAATGTTTCTTCTGTATATGTTTTGTCAATACATAATTTCGCCTTACACTTTACTCCTGTATGTGTGTGTGTGTGTGTGTGTGTGTGTGTATGTGAGAGCAATCTCTTATTAGGGTAGCTGTCATGGAGGCGTCTTCCTTCTTGCCCTTTCCCTCATTTTACATTGAACTGTTCTTTCAGGCTTCACTTGTCACACCATTTTAGTTCTTTATATTTGATTTATCCCAAATTCCTACAATAGTTTGGATGATCTTGTGGCATATTTGCATACTTTGGCATCTTTGGAAATAATGGATGATTAGGTTGTTTGTTTTGGTGTCTATATATCATAACTGCATGTTCTTCCGGGCTTTGTTCCCTCTGTAGTCCAGCAGTGTCCTGACCCAGGAGAGGTGGTGAATGGAGCACGCTCAGTACACCCAGAGTTAGGCTTTGCAGTTGGAACAGTCGTGCGCTTTACCTGTAATCAAGGTTACCAGCTGGAGGGCCCTAGTCAGATCTCCTGCCATGGCAGAGACACTGGCATGCCAAAATGGAGTGACCGTAGCCCCAAATGTGTCCGTAAGTGTTTGTTTTTCATGTGTTTCGAAGTGTTTCATTCATTTTCATGTGCGTATTTCTCATTGTTCATGTGTATGAACATGTATATTTCACTTTCATATCTCTTTCTCAAACACATGCAGTGAAGTATGATCCATGCCCAAATCCTGGTGTGCCAGACAACGGTTACCAAACTCTATATAAACATAGCTACCAAGCCGGGGAAACTCTGCGCTTTTTCTGTTACGAAGGCTATGAGCTGATTGGAGAGGTCATCATCAACTGTGTCCCAGGACACCCCTCTCAGTGGAACAGCCCACCCCCTTTCTGCAAAGGTATGATGAAATGCACCAACACATAAAAAGGAGTTGCATTCTGATTAAATACACTATTATATGCTCAGTGTTTATATTCTTTGCAGTGGCCTATGAAGAGCTGTTGGAAGATCACAAATTGGAAGGTAATACAACCGCACCATATATACCATATTTACTGTAACACTCACTACTAAATATTTAATAATGTGTTGCAGTTACTCCTGAGTCTTATTCATAACTCAATCATGTTCTACTGGCTCATGTGTAGTATGTGTAGGGTTATAAAAACCGGCGCTAATATATTATTAGTTGAAAAAGTTCAAATAATGATATTTTAAATACATTTTGTTAATAACAACTTCCATTGCATCACTGATGCTAAAACCAGAATTACTATCACAATTTATGAATAAAGTCACGCTTAAATCTACCATATAAAGATGTTCAAATCAACCTAAATCTGTGTACTTAAGTTAGTTGTAGTTATGAACCCTGGCAGAGCAAGGATAATATAAACTAGTTTAACTTCATATTTTTCACAGTTCATTCACTGTCCTCTTGCTTCTGTTCAGTCTCTCAGTCATTAGAGGCCTCCCACCAAATGCTGAGTGAGAACATTGCATTGGCCATCATCCTGCCGATCATCCTGGTCATCCTTTTGATTGCTGGAATATACATGTACTACACTAAGTAAGTGGTTCAAGTTAGCTTATGTAAATATGGATTAATGATGCTTCATTTTGTTCTGGAATCCTTTTTTCAAAAGTGACACTCTGGGCAAGTAATCTACTGTAAGCATGTCTACTTTCTTACCTTGTGGCTTACTTCATTCTACCTCTGACAGCAGTAACGCTATCATCTCTAGAGCAAGCTTTCACAGTTTGTTTCCAGGTTACTGGGAAATTCCTGAAGCTAGTGGTGTTTCATGAAAGCAGAAGAAAACTTTTTGCTAGCTCCCTGACTAGCAAATACTGAACGAAGTACTGATACAGGATAGCATATATCCATTTTCTGTACCGCTTATCCTATACAGGATCATGGGGAACCTGGAAACTATCCCAGGTGACTCGGGGCACAAGGCAAGGGACACCCTAGACAGGGTGCCAGCCAATCACAGTGATACAAGATATTATGGGAAATACTCAATTCATGTTTGTAAACAGATCCATTAAAGATGTATAATGTTTGAAAAGTTAGCTAATTAAATAGCTAGCTTATCTCATATTAATATATGTTCTTAGAACAAGATATAGTCACTGGATTAGAAAACAGGTTCTTTAGCAAATACTCAAGCGTTTTATGTTAGTCATTTAGTGGTATATGAACAAGTTATTCCTACGTGTTTGCTGACAGGCTGCGGGAAAAAGGTTTCCCATGTCAGACAAAATGCCTCTTTCTGTAAAAGTAGGTGTTCCTTGGCCACATTTATTGATGAAATGTAGCAAAGCTAGAGGTTCTGGCTTGTAAAACTAACCTCAGCTCAACGTCTGGTCTCTTGAGGCTGGCATCCATTTTGTGTAGAAAATAACTGAATTTACGACTTTCTATGAAACGGTTTGTGTTGGGAGGCAAATGGTGGCTTAGTGGTTAGCACGTTTGCCTCACACCTCCAGGGTCTGGGGTTTGAGTCCCGCCATGGCGATGTGTTTGCGGAGTTTGCATGTTCTGGGGTTTTCTCCAGGTACTCCGGTTTGTTCCCCCAGTCCAAAGACATGCATGGTAGGCTGATTGGTGTGTCTAAAGTGTCCGTAGTGGGTGTGTGAATGTGTATGTGATTGTGCCCTGCGATGGACTGGCACCCTGTCCAGGGTGAACCCTGCCTTGTGCCCGATGCTTCCTAGGATAGGCTCCAGGTTTCCCAGTGACCCAGAAAAGGAGTAAGCGGTAGAAGATGTTGGAAATCCCAATAGTTATGTAATAATCTTTCTCATAATCTTGGAGATCTCATAATTAGCATTCTACAATTGAATTGTCCTCTCTCTCTCTCTCTCTCTCTCTCTCTCTCTCAGCGTGTGTAGGTTGCAGTGGAAACCGCTATTTTGGAAGTCTCTCTCACACACCCACTCCTACAGCCCAATTACAGTGGAGTCTGACTTTAATAACCCACTGTATGAAGCAGGGGTAAGACCCTTACATCATATCCAATCCAATCCAGTCAATAGAAACACTGTAGGCAAACGTCAGTGAACATAATTGAGTGGATATTACACAAATGCTAACTGCAGAGAATAGGATTACTTGGCTGACTGATGTTATCTGACAGAAAAACACACGTATGCTGCTTTTATGATGCAGAACAATGTCTCATGATTATAGCACGTGAATCAGCGCGAGGAACCAAATCATTAAAGACATCAGAATTTTTTAAAAATCAATTACATTTATTAAAACATGTATCTCACTGAGATACAATGTTCCATGAATTTTATTATTGCCACATGCTAATTGTGACCATGAATAAAAATACACAGGCCGACAAAATAAAGTTTGGGGCCATTTATTCCTTTAAGATTTGTTTGTTAGTCAAGGGAATTAACAAACCAAAGGAAATAACTGTTTGGACTTACAACAGAGCTTTCCCTTTTTATGCCATATTAAAAAATAGACTTCAATTAAATAAACTATAACAAAACCTACGACAGTGGCACTTTTGTGTAGAAAGCAATACACAAAGTACTTTAACACAAAGTACTTTATAGTCTATGACTATAACTGGTATAAAGATCAGTTATGTGCAAATATTTGTGCAATATAATATAATGCTGTGCAACATTACACTTTAAATAATGTATAATTATATACATTATTTACGTAACTGTATTAATTTAATTATATAACTATAAAATATAACTACAAATAAAACTATACTATATATAAACATTAAACTATAATCTTTAAAAAGCTAGAGCCCTATATAGTGTAAAAAACCTTCATAGATTACTGGTGTGATAAATGAATTAATTGGTCAGTTGATACAGCTCTATTACCAAATCAAGATAGCTAGATTTATTTAAAGAGAGAAAAAAACACTTTTATTTTCATGCTCTTCGGAATGAATAAATATGAAATTAAAAGAAATATTATGGCTTTTTTAAAGCGTGCATGAAAGTGTCATTTAAAGTCTGTCTTTCTGACATGTCTAAACATATTCTAGTGTTTGCCACTAAAATGATTGAACATGTGGGATTTTCCACACCTCCTAATAAGTTTGTCTTTCGTTCTTTAAAGGTGGTCAAGCCCCCTTGTAAAGTTAGAATCATATTTCTGTGAACACTGAGATGATGTATTTCTGTATAATTCCTCTCGGATAAAGCAATCATGTGTCTCTTTATGGTTGTTCTGTTTCTCTGTAGGACACAAGGGAGTATGAGGTGTCCATCTGAAGCAGGATATGAGAGGGAAATCCAAAATTAAGGATGGAAAGAAAAAGAATGGATGATATTATGTCTGTCTCTCACTTGCAGTCCTTTAACAAATATACCCATTTTCCTTTCTTTTTCACTCTATTTTCAGTATCTCTCTTGCTCGTTGCTGACTCATGTAACAGTGTGTGTGTGTGTGTGTGTGTGTGTGTGTGTGTGTGTGTGTGTGTGTAGGGAAAAGAGACTGTTAAAGCATTAAAAGGGTTAAGCAAGAGCTTATGGTTTCTCACTATCAGATATGTTTTCTAATATTTAGGTTGGTGCCTTAGGGACTTAAAAGAGATCAAGGAAGTGACATAGTGAGGACAAGAGTCAAAAGAGTATGAGGCTAAGGATGAATCAGCAACTTGAGGAGGAACAGAAAGAGAGCGAGAGAGAGAGAGAGAGAGAGAACTTTTCACACTGGGAGTGAATCATATAAAAGACAGGAGCACACACAAACACACATAAAAACACATGAAAAAAACATGATCCCACTATACTCACTCCTCTGTACACACACACACACACACACACACACAAAAGACACAATATATTGAATGTAAATATTTTGATTGAATATTATGTATACAAAACGGATGTATACGAAACTGATCCAGTGCCAAAATAATGACATCCCATAATGTGACGTTAAAAACATGTTTCACAGGTTGCCATAGTATTTCCTACATTTATAATGTAATAATGACCAATAATGCCAGCGTTTCATAATGTTCTTTGCTGTTTCTTAAAAATCTCTTTCTGCTTAATGTTGAATGACTATGGGATTAAAGGGTGGAATGTCTTTCATGCTTAGGGCACGCAACAATTGTATATTTTATTGCTTCAGCTTAGGGTTCATTCAAACAATTATCCTTACTATCATTGTTTATCAGAGTTGATGTTGTTGCATACGCACTACGTTGTCAAAAAATATGAAGAAAAAAATCAGCTGCTTGCTGTGACGCAGTATCAAACTGAACTGCTTTTTATAATGTTATTTTTCAATTGAATCATGGTTTATTGTTACTATTAAGCAGTGAGTTTTTGTCTCTTCCACTGTGCCATACTTGGAGTCTAGCTGTGGACTCTGTTGCATTGAAATATTACTAATATTCAATTGTTCATATTATTTATTAATCAACATAATATATTGTCATGAAGGCATAATTTATTTGCTAAGATTTAAGAATAAATAAAGGTCTCTTGGATGGTGAAAACTTGCCTTTATTTTTTGTCATCAAGAGGACAGAAATGGCCATGGTCATAAGCATAGCATATACTGTATAACATTTAGAACATTGTGGAAGTGTCTTTTTGCTGAGGTTAATGAAAGACCTACATAATAATGATTTACTCAGATGGAAAGCTCATATTATTATATGAAAGCCCATTCATATAATCATATTTTGCTAGATTTCAAAATATTTCTATGTATGTTCAACCTTTGGGGGTTTCCTCTAGGTTCTCCAGTTTCTTCCCAACTCCCATGAGTAGGCGGATTGGCTAAGATAAATTGCCCTCAGGTGTGTGAATGTATCTGTACAAATGGCCCTAAGTAGACTGGTGTCCCTGTCCCATCCATGGTGTTTTCCCACTTCATACCCAGTGTTCCCAGAAAATGCTAAAGATCCATGGCAACCCTGAGCAGGATAAAGCTGTTACTGAAAGCGAGCGTTAGAGTTTATAAAAAATATAATTTTGTATGAATGTGAGTGATGTGAGTGTGTATGTGATTGTGCCCTGCGATGGACTGGCACCCTGTCCAGGGTGTACCCCGCCTTGTGCCCGATGCCTCCTGGGATAGGCTCCAGGTTCCCCCGTGACCCTGAAAAGGAGTAAGCGGTTGAAGATGGATGGATAAATATATAAAAAAAACATTTAACAATAAGACAATAAATTCCTTCCACACAACATGATTATCCTTCACTGTCAAAAATTACCATAAAATATAATGACAGCATAGTACTAAAATCTTGTAGCAGATCATTAGGTTAGGTCATCTTACTGATGACTAGACTTCAAATTAATGAAATACTGATTAAAATTCACAATACAATACGTTATTTAAGCTTTAAACTTCCGGTTTTGCAGAACAAAAACAAAACAGTGACCTAGTTAAATCAGCTCTCCTGATTGGTTGAAATCCCCAGTAGCGTGCACGCGCATGATACAGGCTACGCCCAACCCGCGTACTACTCTCCTAAAAAGAATGTCTATTAAGTACGCAACCAAATGTTGCTATAGATACCATATCTACTATTCTTGCATACTGTTCGAGCGTAGCTGTTTGAGCGTAGCTGTTACGCATGATCTATGTGGAGGGCGGGACTAGACAAACTGACAGGCGTGTGTTCTGACCAATCAGCTGTAGAGTTTCCAACAGCACGGAAATTACTCAAGAGGAAGCGGGTAATAGATCAACGCTGACGGGAAATAAAACTGAAAACGTTTTTTTTTTATTTTTATTAAATATCGTTTTATATATATATATATATATATAAAGTTTTAATGAAATTCCTATATCGTGTAGTAGTGTTTTTGAGCTCCTAGGCTATTATTCAGACACGCAGCTTGGTAAGTAATTAGTTCTGCCATGCTGTCCAACATTAATCAACATTAGGAAGCTAGCGTGCTAGCTGGGTTTAGGTCACTGCGCTGTGTGCTATCGAGATCATTCTGGTTTCGTTGTTCTTGCTCATGCGTATTAGTGGTGTATATTTTCAGAACGGCTCGCTGAATTATTACAGCTAACTGAACGTTAGTTCTCCCTGGGATTAGCTAGCTAGCTATAGCTGGCTAGTTAGATGACGTCACAGTGTCGCCATGTGTAGTCACTGACCTCATTGTTTTGAATGAAAGAGGAATGAGCTCTGAACATTTCATGATAAAGTCTGAGGACGAGCTAGCGAACTTGTGGTCCTGACTGCAAAGTGGTTCTCTGGTGTGTTCCCCCGGACTGTTGTGGGGTTTTATATGTCTCTCTGCCTACTAAGAATAGCACTGGAGAGAATCAGGCGATACAATAAGTATTGCGATGTATCCTGGGCGATGACGTGTTTTGTGTGTCGTATTTGTTATCCCTGATGCGATGATTAACTTCAGTGTATTGTCTGACTTCCAAAGCTGTTATTGGCTGAGGGTTTTGCTTAAAACTGGAGTGCGATTGAGTTTCACGATGGTCTTGGTATCTGATCATTGTATGTTTTATCACTAGGCAGTACATTAGAAGGGTTGCAGTGCTTTTTCCTGATGTCTGCTGAAGCTTCTGGTGGGAATGTGGTTCCGGAGCCCAGCTGTGCCCCTCCGTCCCCCAGCCACGGTGTAGAGAAGAAGGTAGGACCAGGTCTGGCTGGCAGTAAGTATGTGAAGCTGAACGTTGGTGGATCCCTGCATTACACCACCGTCCAGACCCTCAGCAAAGAGGACAGCCTGCTCAGGAGGATATGTGATGGCAGTGTGGAGGTGACCATCGATTCAGAAGGTAAATGGTCTGCACTTGTATAGTGCTTTTATCCAAAGTGATTTACATTGTCTCTCATTCACCCATTCAAACACACACCAATGTTAGCAGAGCTACCGTGCTAACGTGCCATCAGGAGGGGTTCAGTGTCCTGCCCAAGAACACTTTGGTATGTGGAGTCACGTGGGCTGGGAATCGAACCCTACGATTAGTGGACAACCCGTTCTACCGAAAGCTCAGGTGGTAACACACTCTGTCTCGCTTCAGAAAGTGAGACCGGGTGTGTTAATGCGTGAGAGATGGTCATTGTGACAGGATTTTGTTTAAAAAAAAAAAACAAAGCAAAAGTCTGATAACTCTTAATTTCCTTTCATATAAAGAGGACAGCCTGCAATTATAAATCTTGCATGGTAGCACTAGTATTGCTCTCTGCTTGATTATATAAATCACTTTGCTTGAATTTCCTCATTTGTAAGTTGTTTTCGACAAAAGTGTCTGCTAAATGAACAAATGTAAATGTACTTGAGTTAAAGCAAGGGTTCCTGAAGTAGAGGTAGCTTGATTTATGAATGAGATGGCAAGAGAAACTCACCGTCTCCTTTTTTTATTTCGTTCGCCTGTCTTGGAAAGGAATATTAGAAATATCAGAGGCGACTTGTTATTTGAGTCTTTATACTGTTTTGACATGCTGCACATGCAACAATAAAAATAACAATAACGTTACAATGGTACAAATTCTCCGTACTTCTGCTAAACAACGTTTTGTGTCTACTTGTGTACTATTTTAGACAGATAGTGAGTACTAATGGTACTCGTTTAGGTTATGTTTTACATTTGGAAATTTAACAGGAAATTTAATAATGTCACCTTCAAACCTGAAGAAAGGTCTGTTTTGCGTACTGTTCTTCTTTATTTTATAGACTAGTGACTCATTTTGAACACAAGGTTTCGAAGCCTACGACACTCACGTCAATGCGGAAGGTTGTGCGAGACAGAGCCCATCACTGCGCATGAAGTAGCTAAATGTTTTACAGTTTGATTTGGTAACCTGTTGGAAAGGAATGTTTTGTCTCTGACGTGCCATATAGTGAATGTTGTACATTAGGTACACAGGTGAACATTGCTGCTTCTGCGCACGCATGTAAAATCATGCGTCAGATATAAATCAGGCTTCTCCACTTCGCGTCACACCATCCCGACATGGTTTATTTTCCTAGAGTCCCTATAGAGGTTACACATACGTGTGTTACTATCATAATACAATATTTATATGTTACATATGAAAGTCTGGAATAGGAAAAAAATAAAATAAGGGTGATCAAGTATTGGGGTTGTACAAAATTCATATCTGTTTGGGGTTGTTTTGCCCAAAATGTTTTGGGAACACCTGAGTTACCGATTAAAGTCTTTCATATTTCTAATATAGATTGGGCTCCCTTCTGAGTCTGGTTCCTCTCAAGGTTTCTTCCTCTTAAACATCTTAGGGAGTTTTTCCTTGCCATTGTCGCCACTCAGTGGCTTGCTCAGTTGGGATAATTTCTCACTTTTACTGTGTGTATACTGTGTTTATATTCCTTTAAAGCTGCTTTGAGACAATATCTATTGTAAAAAGCACTATACAAATAAAATTGAATTGAATTAAGCCAACCACAAAGAACCCCCCACCCACCCTTCAAAAAAAACCCCTAAAAATGGTTTTACCCTTATTTACAAGAGTGCCAATAATTTTGGCACTAACTCAAAAGTATTTTTCATTAAGTTATTTTCAGTGTCTTATTGTGCTTTCCACCCTAAAGATTAGAAAGCCAAAGCAACGTTTTCATGATGAAGCACTTTAAGGAGTAATGTAAATAAGTAATGAATTTAACTATACATTTATGAGAACTACTACACATTATGAAAAGTCTGTTTACAAAAGTTAAAGTTGGTGTATTGGCTTTATTTTACCCGGTCTCATCTCTGTCGGTTGCTGTGTGAATTTTCTTGGAATTGCAATGTTGTTTTGTGTAGCTAGAAGTTTCTGAGCCTTATTAAAAACTAAGAACATAAACTTATGAATGTATCTATTTCACTGTGCAGCAATTATTTAGCTCAGAGTTTCAGCTCAAAGCGTCCTCTCTGTCTCCAGGGTGGGTGGTGTTGGACAGATGTGGACGCCATTTCTCCCAGGTGCTGAACTTCCTACGGGATAGCACAGTGCCACTTCCTGAGAGCCAGAGAGAGCTGGAGGAGGTACTGAAGGAGGCGCAGTACTACAGACTGCAGGGTCTCATCCAGCACTGCCTTTCCACAATGCAGGTCAGCCTCCCTGCAGAACCATACACCATAATACCATTAATCACATAGAGTACAGTAGATACAGGCAACCTGAGCCAAAATGTGTGTTGGATGTACCACATGGGGTGATCAGGGTGTGTTCAGTGAACATTTGGGTTGTGTGCTTCACGCTGTGTGGACAGTATGCACACTATACGGCCAAAGGTTCGTAGACACCTGACCATGACCAGCACACCCATATGTGAGCCTTCCCCAAACTGTTGCCACTAAGTTATAAGCACAAAATGGTCTAAAATCTCTTTGTATGCTGTAGCATTAAGATTTGCCTTAACTGGAACTAAGGGGCCCTAACATGTTCCAGCATTACAATGTCCCTGTACACAATGTGAGGTCCATGAAGACATGGCTTCCCAAGGTTGGAGTGGAAGAGCTCGAGTGGCCTACACAGACAGCTCAACCCCACTGAACACTTTTGGGATGAACTGCACACCAGGCCTCCTCACTCAACATCAGTGACCTCACTAATGCTCTCGTAGCTGAATGAACACATCCCCACAGCGACGCTCCAAAAGCATTCTCAGAAGAGTGGAGCTTGTTATAACAATAAAGGGGGAGAGGACCAACTCCATGTTAATGCCCATGGTTTGTGTGATGGTCAGGTGTCCACATACTTTTGGGCATGTTGTGCACATGCGATACCATTTAAGCTAATCTTAATTACATTAAATATTGATCACCAATGCTTGGTGATCTGCCTTCTTTATGCCTTCTGGGCCTGCTGTAGTCCTCTCATTGCTCTGAAAGTCTGTTCATAGTAGCTGTTTGAATGTCGGTGCTTTCAGTGATTGGGAAATGTGGTGAATAATTTTTTAAAATGAAGACATGGTAACTTGATGTCTTAATTGTTTCTAAAACTATAGTCAGGCCTGTTTAAATTGTTAGACGTAATTGTTTTCACTTGTCTCACAGCAATTCTCCTTTTATTAACAGATATTATGATGTCTTTCTCAAACAATTTTTTTCGTCCCGTAGAATCGCAGTGAGGTGTATGAGGGAGGCTGTCGCATCCCCATGATCACCTCTGCCAAGGAGGAACAGCGGATGATTGCCACCTGCAATAAGGTCAGAGAAATTGTTTGGCATTCTGTGCACACAGGCATCCAGATCCATATGCACATGAAATAATGTTAATCTTATGGAATAATTTTTAAAACGGTCTTAAATTTGTTTCAGCCTGTGGTGAAATTGCAGAATAATAGAGGGAACAATAAATATTCTTATACCAGGTACTATCAGCACATATACACTCTTGCAACATCATGTAATCCATAAATGCTGTTAAAGTTGTAAACATGTATCTAATATGGTGGAGGTGCTTATTTCGAGAATATTTAGATTGAGTGCTCACCCTGTCATTGGGAGATCACAAGATCAAATCCCAATGAAGCCACACACCCAGTCATCTGTGGCCAGGAGTCAAGAGAATGGGAGAGAAGAGCTCAAAGTTGGCTCTCCGGATTGGAGTGATACTCTATTTCGCTACCAATCAGAGCAATTCTAACCAATTGTCAGAGCTCATGCCTGCAGAAGAGGGCAGATAGTACTTTCCTCTGAATGTGTTATGTTGCCCTGCGATACAGAACGAGCAACAGTTTGAAAAGCACTGAAACTTCTAATGTAGTATGTTTGATTCTGGTGCATAATATTTCTTTAAAAAATATTTTCTCAATACGTTTCCAGTAATTCCGATGACAACCTGCTGAAGAACATTGAGCTGTTTGATAAACTGGGGCTGCGATTTAACGGTAGAGTGCTTTTCATGAAGGATGTACTCGGAGATGAAATCTGCTGCTGGTCCTTCTATGGAGATGGACGCAAGATCGCTGAGGTTTGCTGTACCTCCATCGTTTATGCCACTGAGAAGAAACAGACCAAAGTAAGCAAAAACCATGTGTACATTGGTAAATGTTGTCTGCTTGGTTTTAAAAAAATATATATATATTTTTAATTTTGTCTCTTATTTGCACTTTATTCACTTTTCACTTTCCATGATTTGCTTTGTCCTCATAGGTTGAATTCCCAGAAGCTCGTATCTTTGAAGAAACCCTAAACATACTAATCTATGAGAATGGTCGGGGCTCTGGTCATGGAGGCATGGGTTTATTGGACTCGAGTGTTGTCTCGTCTCCAGGTGTGGGTCAGTCAGAGGAAGATGGGGCTGGTGTGGGGGGTGGAGACAGACGTGTGAGGAGGATCCATGTACGGAGACATATTATGCATGATGAGAGGGGGCACGGACAGCAAACTGTGTATAAGGACTGAAAGCAGGAATGGATGGAGAAATGATAAACACGAGTAGTAAGAAGAGCTTAATGATATTATAAAAGGAAAATTGTGAATAATTCATATGCAGGGACTTGGATACAAGGATGGATGGATGGCTGGATGGGCAGGGAGGGTTAAGCGGTGATGGTAATCGATCTTGGGTACAGTAACACTGCACTAAGAAATAATCTCAAGAGCCACAGTGTGGTTTCTTTTTATTTTATTTTTGAGGATGAATGTACATCATCGTTATTTATTATTCTGTTAATTTATTGTCCACAATTTTCAACCTTTTTTTAAAAAAAAGATATGCGTGACATTTGTGTGTGTGCAAGAATTGTGAATGCGTAATAGTGAACTGTGATGTTTTTCTATGCGGATGTGTGTGTTCGGTGACTGCTGCAGAGAGGTACTTAGAAGCGACTCGTACTCGAATAATGTATGATGCATGTTCCCGATAGAGTGGGTGTCATTCTGGACCTTTCCTTAAAGTATCTTAACAGTTGTGTTCAAGTGGCTCGTTATATATAAACACTCCAGTGTTTTTCAACCTTATTCTCATCAACTGCGTAGGTAGAGTATGTGATTGCGACAGACAGGATTTTTCTACATGTTTCCCTGTTCTGAGGAAAGGGTGGGAAACTTGTTTACTCAAAGGACACCTATAATGAGAGAATGAGGACAGTTACTTATTCCTGTCAGTGCAATACAGTGCATACACAATAAAACTACAACCATTACCTTTTAATAATCTTCTATGATTTAATCCATTGGTGGTGTCCATGCCCAATACGTTCTACACAACTATGCTGATAACCCATAACCACAACTTTTTCCCTAGGACTAAGTAGCCCTATGGATGATTAAGTGTCTTAAAACTTGTAGTTTAAGGTTTGGAACTTAATAACTATTGACAATACCCATGAATAAGGGAATTCAAATATACAAATACCTTTAGACTTCCATTATGAGCGATTATCTGGAAACAATTTCCATTCTTTTTTCAGTACAAGGAAATGCTAGATAGAGACTAGTTTAAAAACACTGGAGAAATTTCTTCAAGGAGGTCCATCTGAGTTATAAATCTGCTATTGTTTCATCAAGCAGCCAGGCAATGTCTATGTTTTCAATTTAAATCTTTCAAAAGCCTTAAAAACTCAGTTGCTAAGCATTCCCAAAATGTGTGTGAATATTGAAATGTCTGACCCTTTATTTAAAGACTGACTAGAAAGACATCCAGGGCATATTTTAGCCCCAGAGTCATAGGAAACTGACAACATATTATGCTGATTTTAGCAGGTTTTCTATAGCCAGTCATCCAGTCAATACTTTTATAGATTGTTGTATACAAAACTGCCAAACACTGTGGCATATCCACTGTGAAAACGTCCATTTTTGTTTTGGGTATAAGAAGGCAGTTTGTATGACTCCCTGAGGTCTATTTTTTTTTTTTAAATATCTAAATAAACCATTCCTTTGTTTTATGTGATTATAATCATACAGATCATTTTGTTTTGTTTTTTTTTAATTTGAAAGTGATCTGCTTTGTGGAAACACATTCTTGCAGACAGAGCTCTCGGTAACTGGCAGTTCAATTGTAAGTGTAATACATTGACTCTTAATGATAAAATGGATATAATGACCAATTGCTAACCTTTCAAACTGCCGTAAATAGGATTTGAAGAGTTGTTGCACTAGCCCACTGTTCTCTCTTAAGTGTCTCATGGAAATTGTTCTCATGAACAGTGAAACAATAATGTAATGCTTACACTCACTCTTAATTTTTAAAAAAATATATTATTAAATACATAATATGCACAGTATTATCAGAAATATCTGATGGGTATGAGAATTTTGGATTTGTTTAGTAGCATGGTATGCTGTCCAAAAATAATGGTGGTTGTTATTTTATCCACAGGTCCATTAATAAAATACTTTTTTATATATATACTTTAAACATTGTAAGCCTCATTAAATATTTACGGAAGGCCTTGCTAACAATATGACTATATGGAAGGCCTTATAACGAACCCAGTGTTAAAAGGAAGGAGGACAAAAAAACATGGCAGGCTTAAAAGAAAACCCAGAAACTCATAAAAAAAATTGACAGTGAAAAATTTGTGATCTTTTTAGTGAGTGTCACTACTTTGTTAGTAAGTGCTGTATTTTCGTTGCTCCCATGAGAAGATAATGGATATATGCCATGCTAACGTAACATGGAGACATTGCTAGAGTAAGTACAATGTAACGTAAGGGATAATGATCAAGCTTCTCTTTTAGCTCTTAAAAACAAAAAGACCAAGAGTGCCTTTTCCCACTCACCATTTACTGGTGTAGTTCAATGTCATAATGAGAAATCCAGCAACTATTGGATTCGACATGCACTGTACTTGTATGACACAGTTGTTGTGAGTTACAGCAGAGACATGACTCAGACTGGCATGAGATGACTAGTGATGACGTTGACTGATGTATTATGAAAGTTGAAGCTTTGGAGCCTTCTCTGTTGGAGCAGTGTGTACACATGACGAGGTGAGACTATGGCAAGCATTTAATGCCCTTGGCTCTAATAGTCGTAATTTAGATTTGACAAGTCAAAATTACAATTTCAAATTTCTATTCTGCTATTTTGAATTGACATTAAAGACATAAACAACATAATTATGACTAGTCATAATATACACTGAAGATATATCTAATGTTATTTTGACTAGTCATGTACTTCCATTGGAAAATATTTTCTGATATCTACAAATGAATTTTGACTAGTAAAAATACTAATGAAAAATATTCATTTTGCACTATGTAAAATTCCAGTAAGAGATCTCTAATTGAATTTTCACTTGTACAAAATGTAATTCGAGATATCTGTTTGGTTTTTAATAATTCAAATTTAAGATCTCAAATTCCTCATCATTAAGGATATCCAAAAATACATTTTAGATATCTGAAACTAACATAAGTAGTAAAAATACAACTGTAGATGTCTTGAATTTGATTTATGTCTAGTTCAAACTTAAAGATTTCTTGAATTGAATTTATTATTAGTCAAATCTTAGTTTAAAGTCATTTATAATGTAATTATAGATATCCCAAATGGATCTCTGACTAGGGCAATCTTAATAGAGATCTGCAAATGTCATTCTGACTAGTACAAGTCTCAATAGACATCTTTAATTAACTTTCTGACTATTTGAAATTACTTTATAGATATATAAATTGTGTATTCAATCAATTAGTGCAGTTCAGACAAAGTAAAGACAAATTAAAACCTATATGCCTAATTGATAAAAGAATGACTGTGCAATAAACTACATGTTAGTAATTAAGGATAGAATAAAGATTGAAGAAATACTAATCTACAAATTCTTTGAACAGAGAAAAGACCATTGAAAAGTGATACACATCAAGTTCATCAATCCATAAAAAATTGATTTGTATCACACACCAGTATATTCTTATGCGCCTTTAAAATATCAGAGAAACAGCGACTCCAAGAGGCCGACAGGTTCAGAACAGCAGCCGCCATGTTTTCCAAATCCCACTCTCATCATTAGAAAGCAAATTGTACTAGTTCAAAACTCAATTCTGATATCTGAAAATATCATTTTGACTGGCCAAAATTGAGTGTGAACAGAATCAAAGACTAAAGCACTGCTGCATTATTCTCTTTAGGTAGAGATGACAAAAGTCCCACTGGCGCCGCTTTCAGCAGGTAGTCGATCGGCATTGTCGGTAATGTAGTGAAAATTCAGCTCCGGCTTTCATTACAACATAATCTTGGACGTTATTTAAGATTGCATGTTAATTCTAAAGATTAGAATTAAGTCAAAAGTTAAAATTAGGGTTTACATTAAATGGTAAGGTTTAAAGAGTGTAATTAATAAAAATAAGTAAAAATGAGTATATTTCAGTATTTGGTGAGCTCACGAATTCCCAAAATGCTGGCAGAGTAGGTAATTACCTCCCTATATATAAAAGAACTAATTATTAATGCATGGATTCTCCGGGTACTCCGGTTTCCTCCCCCAGTCCAAAGACATGCATGGTAGGCTGATTGGCGTGTCTAAAGTGTCCGTACTGTATGAATGTGTGTGTGAGTATGTATGTGATTGTGCCCTGTGATGGACTGGCACCCTGTCCAGGGTGTACCCCGCCTTGTGCCCCATGCTCCCTGGGATAGGCTCCAGGTTCCCCGTGACCCTGAAAAGGAGTAAGCGGTTGAAGATGGATGGATGGATGGATGGATCGATTCTCTTTAATCAAATCAAATGCGCGTCCCCGCCCTCAATGACGATTTGAGACTTCCTTCGCGTCGGGGACGCGCATTTGATTTGATTAAAGAGAGCCGAGGGTTGAGGGTGACACGCCGTCAGGGTGGTATTTCGTGAAAGCGATTCGGATACTGTGTCGTTACGTATTTTTTTTTTTTTAAATGTAGTGACAGAAAAAGCGGAGAATACATAGAATGCGCGGCTGAAAAGGATCAAATGGATACCAAATCTCCAGAACGCGAGTACGTGATGACGCAATGCAGCGTGCGCGCGACCGGTCGAGAGAGCGCGCCAAACGTGGACGTGCGCGACGTCTTCGCGTCGTTTTCCTGCAGCTAAGTATTTCAACTTAGCGATGGTTCCAGAAGCGGTGGCTATTCGCAAATTTGTCACACGAGAGCTGCAGAGGTGCTCAGACCTCAGGTAAGCAGATTTATTTGTAAAAACTTCCTGTCAATGTTTTCATGACGTAGGTAGTGTTGTGCGAACCTCGCGAGCGCAGCAGCTCGGTTTGAACTTGTATGGTGGATGTTTCATGCTAACATCAATGCTTCTTGCTTAGTGTCATGTAGCATTGGATCGATGCTTGAACAGTTTGTTTATAATCCTGAATCTGTTTGTGTGTACTTTGTAGTACTTTGACACTTGCCATACTACGAAAGAAGTATCTGGAGCATGTGGGCAGGGACTCACTCACTGCAGAACACAGACTGTTACTCAAGCAAATCGTAGAGGAGGAACTTCTAAAAATGCAGGTATGGGTCAGTTCTCTTCCTTGATTTGGTTTCTGCTTTTCTCAGTTGTTTAGATCTGAACTGTGTACCTCTCGCATCTTTTACAGGACGACAGCAGTGATGATGAACCTTTAATAAAGCACTTGGATCCAACACAGAATCAAAATAAACGGAGACGGGAAGACGATGATGACGAAGAGGCACGAAACAAAGATGTGTCTAGAGAGAAGAAATCACGCTTTGCGCCAGATCCCCCAGGTGACAAGATTATGTTGTTGATGTCAGCTGACGCGTCTCAAATGAACAGATCACAAGTGTTACATTTACATTTATTAGACGCTTTTATCCAAAGCGATTTACAAATGAGAGCACACTCACACACTTGTCTTGCCCAAGGACACTTCGGCATGGGATCACCCGGGCCGGGATTCGAACCACCAACCCCACGATTAGTGGGCAACCAGCTCTACCGACTGAGCCACAGCCACCCAGTGTTAACGGGCAAAGTGTTAACGGGATCATGTGTGACTAGGAGGTGCATTATGATCTGTTCACTCGTACCATATGCGAAAGGGATGTTAAGGCATCCTGTGCAAAGGTAGATAGACAATTTGGTCACGTGTTAATTCTCACCCACCACCAGCTCTCTCTACAGTGAGGGCTTGATGGTTAAGGTTCTGGGTTACTGATCAGAAGGCTGTGGGTTTAAAGAAAAGAATTTCACTGTGCATATGTATATGTGACCAATAAAGACTCATCGTACGACTGCTATTAACCCGGGGAGGGTGAACAAATGTTAATACGTGCTTTCTCTAAGACACGTGAAGCCAGCCAACCACAAGGCTGCATAACATGTGGAAGAGCGTGCTGTTTGGCCTCGGCTACATACGTGAGCTCACAGACACACATGATTGGATTATATGACAGTAACTGACACAGGAGAGTGAGTTACAGTTATATTGACATAACTTTTTTTTTTTTTTTTTTTT
>JAFFST010014253.1:14208-28367 GCA_022414735.1 Noturus placidus | reverse complement strand
CCCCCCCCCCCCCCCCCCAAAACCAATATTAGCATGTCGCATCCATCTGGACCATAGTGTGCCAGAACGCCCACACACCAGCTATTAGAGGAGAGGGTGATGTAGCCAATTCAGGGATGGTGATTATTAGGGTGCTGTGATGGAGAAGGGCCAATGGGGGAATCTCACCAGGACACCAGACTTGTATCCCTACTCTTTTTTTTTCTTTTTTACAAAAAGTGTCCTGGGATTTTTAACGATCACAAAGAGTCAGGACCTCGGTTTAACATCTCATCTGAAAGACAGTGCTGTTTTTACAGTATAGTGTGCCTGTCATTAGGCCCCTCAGAGACCAAAGGTTGAGTGCCCCCTGCTGACCCCATTAATTCCACTTCCAGCAGCACCATAGTTTTCCCCAAGAGGCCTCCCATCCTGTCTGTTTTCATGAAGTGGGGAGTGTTGTGGGAACCCAGGCACTGGCCAGGATCAACCCTGCTTAGTGCTTAGTGGGAATCTAGGTGAGAACTGCATGGAGATAATACTCTGGCAGAGAGAATGAAACTCGTATCCAGAGAAAAATCCTGTAATAAAACGTTCACTATCGGTCATGCAAAGTCTCCTTTCAATTACACGTCTTACAATTCTCAACAAAAGCTGTGCTTGCTGAGGAAGAAGTGTTCTTTGCCCTCAGCAGGATGGTTAGAGAGGCAGCATGTTCTCCAATGTTGACAGTTGTAACATTTCAACATTTTTATTATGTTAGTAACGTGTAATGTAAGTGATCTGGCCCGACGCCAACAGAGGAGTCTGGTTTACACACGTTGTAGTTTTATGTATTTATTTATTTATTTATTTATTTATTTATTTATTCACTAGATGTCCTTTCTGAGCCTGTCAGGCTTCCAGGTCGATTTGGAAAATGTTTAGGGATTTATTTTAATGCTCAGTAATGTTAAACAGACTGACAATCTCTGATTCTCTTTAACACTTTCTGCTAATGCCATGAATGTTATTGGCTGAGTCTCGAATGAAAAACTCTGACCTTTAACAAATTCAGAAGTTTTTATTAATGTAGAAATCCAGAAAACTGGTGCCAAAAACAGACCTTTTGCTGGATTTAAGGCTGTTTGAGAGGTTTTATTTTATTCAAACACTAACTGTAACAGGAAAACTGTTTAGTATTAGTATTTATTAACAGTCTAGAACAGTGCGTAATTCTGCAATTTGAGAGACAATGCTGATTTGTTAAGTGGATGGCGAGGCGCAGGGAAGGTTGTCCATTTACTTCTGAGATATACTACTGTAGTGTGTCAGTGTAGTTAAGATGACATGTAACCTTTTTAATTTAAATGTGGCTTGTCTGAATGTCATCTTCAGTAACATTTTAACATATTTGCACACACAATCTTCTAATATTAATTTGTAAAATAAATGAATGAAACAAGAGGAGATTGTGTTACTCCTGCACTAGATGCTACTGTGACTGGAACCAGACACTAAAGGGGGTTTGTCATAAAAAGAATGGTTATACAGGAAAGAACCGAATTCCCTCTTAAGTATGGTGGAGGATCTGTATATTTGCCTCCAAACACCCAGGAAACCTTGTTAGGATACATGGCATCAGCTACAGCTGGGTTGTGGTTGGATGTTTTGGGAGGACAATGGCGCAAAACATGTCCCTATCCACAAGGAAATGGTTCATTGACCACATAATGTTTTTGACATCCAGGCCATTTGAGACACAAGAAGGTGAGGTGAACAGATTTATATTTGCTGAACACTTGTTATCTGATCCTTTGGGGTTAATGTAGCGATCATGTGAAAGACAACCTATCATTACATCTCAACTATGGGTCTTCAGGTGTGTACGTGTGTAACCTTACCATCGCTATTCGTTTCAGATTCCCCAGACTCTGGAATAGAGAAAGTACCAAATGAGGACCAGCTTCAAGAAGGAGATGAAGATGGAAGTGATAAGGACATGGAAGAAGAGAGTGAAGAAGAACAGAATACAACGTTTCAAGAGAAGAAGACAAAAGAACAGCGTCATGTCAAAAGGAAGGTGGAAATGAGCTCAGAAAGTGATGAAGAGGAGGAGCAGGAGAAGGGGAAAAATAAGGGGAAGGTTTTAGAACGTGAGGAAGATGATCACATCAGTTCCAGCAGTTCAGATGAAGACAAAGAAAATCAGCACGCTAAAGCCAGAGGTGGAAAGACAAGGCAAAGCACAAGCTCTGAAAATGAGGAGGAGGTGAGCGATGAAGAGAGAAAAGATGAGGACAAAGAAAATCAAAAGAAAGCAATAGCTAGCGGTGGAAAGAAAAGGCAAAATGTGAGTTCGGACAGCTTGGAGGAGGTGAGCGGTGAAGAGATGAAAAACAAGGGTGATAAAAAGGCTGCTGGAAAAAAGAGCAAAGCAGACGCTCAGAAGAAGAGAACAAGAAAAGACGACAACAAGGCGCCAAAGTCACGGGAGACTGAGGCGGTGAGAAAAGTGCAGAAGGAAGTCTTTGGGAGTAGCTCTGAAAGTGAAGAAGACGAGGCGCGGAAAATGGAAAGCAAAGGAACGAGTGAGAGCAGTGATGATGCGAGTGATAACGAAACGAACAAAATGGAAGATGTTGATGAGGTGTCCTCTGATGAAGAAGTGAAAGAAACGGGTACGAGCACTGCCTTTTTACTTCGAAGCTGTTCTTGATGTTACTGTGATGTTTTCTCACATTTATTATCTTATTCTTCCCCAGTGAAGGCAAAGGATAAAGACCGGGACCAGGCACAGGATTCAGACTCGTCCTCTTCTTTGCCCTCTCTAGAGGAGGATGATGAAGCTGGGGGGAAGAAGCCAAAACAGGAAGAAGAGACCAAAAAAAAGAGTGCCTCAAAGAAAACGAGTAGTAAAATGAGTGAGAGCAAAGCCAAAGGAGGAAAGGTGAATAATGAAGCTGCCAACTTCACTACCATTTCTGTTAATTTCCTGTAGTCAGGCTTTTTTTTTAAAAAAAAAAACAAAAACAAAACAACCCACATATTACCTGTGTGTGTGAGTAAAAAAAAAAAAAATATATATATATATATATATATATATATATATACACAGTATATATAAGAAATACCTGGTATACCACATTCAGTCTAGCAGATGTTCAGTGTTCTGGTTACACTGCAATATATCTGCATTTATCCTGTCAGATTTTAAGGTGAAACAAGCATTACGTCAAGATTTCAACTAGACCCATTCTGAGTCTTGGTTTATACTTATTTCCCCACTTTACAACCAGTAATTTTGACATAATTGACACTATCTATATACATTTATTCCTGTAGCAGACGCTTTTATCCAAAGTGACTTACAAATGATGAAATACAAGCAAAGCGATGTATCAAGCAGAGAACTATACAAGTAGTGCATATAATTCTGGAGCAGGTTTAGATCATTGAAAGCCACATCAGAGAAAACCGTTAGTTAAATGATTAATAAAAGGGATTCGGATCACTTTAGTCCCAGATAGATTGAAAGAAAGAAAAGAGAGAAAAGAGGCCTAGAAAAGCCCAAACACTATATGCATACCGAATTTCAAAGTTTTCAGCAGCCGAAATTTCCGTGTATCCCTACAACGAGGTGTGTGTGTGTGTGTGTGTAATGTGGCCTTATTAAAAGTGCAGATACAGTAACTTATTTTCTCTATTTCTTTTATACCACAGTAATTTGTCCAGCATTACAGTTGTTTAATTTATTAATGCAGAACGAGTCTACTTTTTATGAATTAACCATTGCAAAGCACTGACAAGTGTTTGTGAATTGTGAATTGTGAATGTCAGTACTATAGGAAAGGTAACATTAGAACAAGCATGTTAATATAAACCTATCAACTGAATTACAGCCAGCGCTACTGTCGGAGTCACACTGTTATAGAAAAGGTAATCAACACCTTGGGACCAACCAGGATTGAGATCCAACAATGCTGTGGTACAAAGAATATTTTGGTGACATTTGGAAAGTTTTTCTGAATGCATTAAGTCTTGATGATCATGTTTGGGGGCGTATGATTAAGTATGTATTCAACATGCTGACGTGTGTATGGCTTGACCTATAGGATGATGAGAATAAAGCCGTGACAAGACTTAAGCGCTACATTGCCCTTTGTGGTGTACGGCGTAACTATAAGAAGCTGTTCGAGGGCTGCCACTCGGTGAAGGCCAAAGTGTCTGTACTGAAGAAAGAACTGGAAGAGCTGGGGGTGGATGGTCAGTAAAGCTTATCTCATATCCTAGTATATTTATCTTTATCTGCCAAACGCCATGAATGTAAATGTAAATTAATGTGTGTGGAGTGTAATGTATGTGTAATGAGATCAGATGTCATTACCTGTCCCCTTCAGGTAAGCCGTCCATAGACAAGTGTAAGAAGGCTAGAATGAAGAGAGAGGAAGCTCAGGAGCTGGCAGAACTGGATGTCAGCAACATAATCACCACTCAGGGTACATCATTGATATACTCACTTTCTTAGTCCAGGTCAAAACTTAAACATTAACACCAATTTTAGCATGATTGACCCAGTCATTGTTTAATGGAAACGTTCAGTCACAAATTTGAGAATAAATCCATGTTAAAAAGCATTTAATCTTAAGTAATATCAGAGTTTTTGGAGACATCTCGGTGTATCGACAAACTTGTGCCAGAGAGCTGGAATAAGAAAAACATGGAAGAAAAAGGAACAGTTCATGATGTAACCTTATCTGTGGAACATGGTGGTGTGGCCGTGTACGGTTGTCATGTGACTGCCAGCAGCAACAACAGGATGAATTATACATTGAACTAAAAATTGCTGAGGTCCATGCCTCATCAGAGACTCAAAACTGGTGATGTCTGTGGCCTGGCAGCTCACAACTAGGAAAGATATCCAGCACTGGTTGATGCCTATGGGATGAAAATTTGCAGCTAAATACTCATCACTTCTATTTGAGCTTGTTCATTTACCCGGTAAATTATGATCTTCTGCAGTTGGATTATTTATAAAACAGTTATGATTTCTGGAGTTTTTGTACAGTACCGCTGTCAAATTCACTAACAAAAACAAGGAAACAGTGTTTCTTCTTTTATACCGATTTCTATCCTCATCTTTTGCTAACTGTATTTCAGGTCGTCCTAAACGGCGAGCTGCAGCACCATGGGTGAAACCACAGAGCAGCTCACTTCTGTCATCGTTCAAACAATCGGTGAGCTCTGATTCAGACAGTGAGGAGGGCAACGCGGACAGGGGGCGCAAGAGAGCAACAGACTGGAGCAACCTGCGGGGGATCATCAGCGACGAGTCCGACAGCAACTAGTCCGATTTCTCACTATAGACTGTAGACTAAGTGTTCATAATGTATTCTGTTCAAGGTCTTTAGTCTGTTCTAAGATTGTTACTGTGTTGTGCTGCAATACTTTTATATATTAATGTTTCTTTATGCAATTTGAAATAATAAAGAATAGTCATTTGTACTTTTCTTCTGTGTACTGATTTTTGGTATTACATTAATACATATATATATATATATATATTTATTTTAAAGAATAAAAGTGAAAGTTAAAAAAATACAGTCACAGGTTACACTGATAAGTGTGATGTGAAAGCTGTGGTGGTGGTGTCACATCCTGTCTGATATTTTTGGTGTTTTTCACCTGAGTTTTTAGGTATGGCACAGGGTGGGGCTGATTGTCTTTTATTTCTGTCTTCTGTAATTAAAAATGTAGATGTTCTGTCTGGTTGAGATTGCAAGTTATATATATATATATATATATAATCATGACAAAGCTCATTTAGCATAACTGATTGCATCAAGATTTATTATTGTTTTATTGGCCTTGATACAAAACTTTCTGCTGGGTGAATGAGGAAGTGATGGTGCTTTTGTCCTTCCAGTTTTTCCTTGTCCCTAGTTTTATCGTTTGTCATGTGATTGATGTCATTGGGTAAGCCAAGTATATATTTCCTTGTAAAATCTTTAGTTTACAGATAAGGTATTTGACAAACAGCCTATTTAACTTGTGCACATGATTCATATGTTCCATATAAAATACTTATCTTGGAGTACATGGTACAGCAATTATTTGTTTCAAGTTCACTTTTTATCCCAGATCTTAGCCAGTGAATATGTTAAATAAATACCATGTTGAAATTCATGTAATACAGTATTGCTTTAAATTGGAGTGGAGTAGAATTAGGTAAAATGACTAAAAACATGGAAATACAGTACAAATCTTTGGAGAAGCTCTTTCTGGGTTAGATTCATTTTCTTATCACCACTAGACGATAGAAAGGGAGAGGAGGAACAGAATGTTGGAGAAAGAAATGAACAGACAGAAGAGGTTTGGAGAGCCACGATTGCCATTTGAGACTGCAACAAATCCAGGTCGTTTGGTTGTGATCCAGCTGTTAATCCAGTCTTGGTACTGAGACACTCTGGTGTACACACCGGGGAAATTAGGCAAAGCGCAATCATACCCAAAGCTCACAATCCCAGCCTGAACCCAGGTTGTGTTTTGCTTGAACACCATTGGACCTCCAGAATCACCCTGCATGGACAATAAGCTGTTAGCTGCTTTTCTACACATAACACTGTACTGTGACCAGACATTATATGATTGGATTAGTTTCGTGCCTGGCATGCATCCTTTCCCCCCTCAGTGAGGCCGGCACACATCATATTGTTTGTGATGAAATAAGTTTTTGCACAGTCTTTGTTATTGATAACCGGCACCTGCACCTCCTGCAGCATTTCAGGGGGCGTTAGAATCACTGTGGAGACCCATGATGAACTTTTATCAAAATAGTTACAAATAAATTTTATACATTAAAAATAAAGTAATTAAACATGCAGCTTGCCGGTTTTAGAGCACTTACCTTCAGACTTAATGTCACCCCATCCTGTGACCCAGACATTAGTTTTAGGGGGAAAATCACTGTCGGTTGCTGCCAGACATGCCGGAACGATATAGTTGTTAAAAGTCACTGCAGCATTGAGTTGGAGTAGTGCAATGTCATTGTCATTAGTTTTATAGTCATAGCTTGGGTGATTGATCAGTTTAATAATAGTTCTCTGCTGTAGATTAGGGTTAAACCCCTGAAGGTTTGTGATCCCTAGATTGACCATCACAAATGAAGGGTGAAAGCTGAAAATCAAAGTAGAGATTGAGTCAGACTGAATCTCACTGATAAGTTAATGTATTGCTACTGACCCATGCCATATCTTGTTAACATTTATACTTACAGTACAATAAACCGTCATACAAAATATTACATCCAGTAAACTATAGGACAATTTAGATAAAATGTTACACGTGTTTAAAATGCGAGCACCCAAATGATTGTTTTATGGGGTTTTTTAAAAATAAGTTTTTCCCCCCACACCTTTGGAAACAGTGAGCCGCTGATAAGACCCAGATCTCATTGATCAGGCTGCCTCCACAGAAATGGCTGCCACTTGTCTGAAAGCTGACCTGCCAAGGCCAGGACCCAGGAGCAGCATCTTCACCACCCACAATCTTGGTGTTCAACGGAGCCTGACCACACACTGGCAGAAAGCAAAAAGAATAAACAAACAAACAAGCAAACAAACAAATATTCCTCTTTAACTGCCTACCATTATGTCTGTGGTGTCTGATAATTAACTCCATAAATACATAGACATACATCTTTGAATACATGTAAGTTATAGTAGCAAGTACATTTACCTTTTTTGTCCAATGTAAGGTTAAAAAATTTTCAATAACACATGAAAATGAGTAATTCTAAATACTAGCTTAATAATTTAACTAGCTAAATACATTTATGGAAGATATGTTGCTTTGTTGTGCTATTTCAAATAATTCTTAATCCACTTCGCTTGCCAAATAATAATGGCATCATTACTTTGCCTGACCCAAGCATGTTTGTGTTATGTTAATTCAAAACTTACCATTTAGCTGGGAATATGAGCCTAATGGGGAAGGAAGAGAGAACACGGTTACACCCAATGCTTTGTACAATAGTACAAGAGAGTTTAGCTTTCTAATGACAGTTCGGTGCAAAAGTTTGCATATCCTTAGGACAAAATACAGTGGAAATTAATTTCAACATGACATTCAGTGTGTTAGGTTTGTGCATTTTATTACAAGTGGCAAAAACAGGAAAATAGGCCATTTAACATATTCTTCTTGAAAAAAAGTTTTTTTTTTTAATTATACGAGCTTGTATCTTTTTCTGAAAAGTATATCAATTATTCATATCTGATAGATGATAAATTCTCTTTAATAACTCAGATTGCGTAATAGCACAAACTATAAAATCTGAAACGAAATATAAACCAATTTGTCATTTAAACCAACGTGACCCTGACCAGGATAAAACACTTAATAATGATGATGAATACATATATTCATATATGAAATAAACCAGTGAAAATTTGTCTCAGACCAAGCATGATAGTTAACACTTTGAGGATTTTAGAAATGCAGAATGTGTTGGGAAGCAATGATAAAATGGTCATTTAAAAACTGTCCCAGTAAATCTGAATTCATCCTACTTAATGACTTCTCAACAAGGGTGTTACTGGTTCAGCCAATATCTTAGCTCCATGATGTGCACTGTAAGTAAAGAAATGCCTTCGTCCATTACATAGTGACTTGAAGGTACTACATATATCGAGGTTTCAATTAAGCTTTGTTGTCCATCCATCCATCTTCTACCGCTTACTCCTTTTCAGGGTCACGGAGGAGCCTGGAGCCTATCCCAGTGAGCATGGGGCACAAGGCGTGGTACACCCTGGACAGGGTGCCAGTCCATCACAGGGCACAATCTCATACACACTAACACACTATGGACACTTTAGACATGCCAATCAGACTACCATGCATGTCTTTGGACTGGGGGAGGAAACCGGAGTGCCCGGAGAAAATCCCCGCAGGAGAACATGCAAACTCAGCACACACAGGGCCTCGAGCCCTGGACCCTGGAGGTGTGAGACGAATGTGCTAACCACTAAGCCACCGTGCACCCATCCTTTGTTGTATTAAATACAATATAATATCATATTTATGAGGAAGAATAATTGAATATATGATTGATCGAATGTTAACTTTATCAGAGTTTTATTTCCACCTACCTGGAGCATTTAGGAGTAGAGCACATACAACACATACAACTTTCCATAAAAAAATCTCCATGATCTTTTGTCTCCTCTGACTTCAGGTAGTCTTCCCTCCCTTGCTGTTCTGGGTCTACAAATTTCTTCTCACATTCCTAGCATATGTAAACCTGCCCGAGTCACTTATTTACATGCCCTCATGAGAGGTTTGCCACATTGTCATAGAACTAGTGACCCATAGGAGAGTTTTTTTTTAACTGATTAGATTAGATTAAACTTTATTGTCATTGTACAGAGTAAAATTATGATGAAATGCAGTTTAGCATCGAACCAGATGTAATAGTGCAATAATAAGGAAGTTTAGACTGAGCAGATAAGTACAATGACAAGTGAAAGGAATACACAGTGGATGGAAATAAGTATTGGACATGACAACATTTTTTCAGTAAATATATTTCCAGTAAGGTTATTCACATGAAATGTTCCCCAGACATCAGTATTAACTCAAGAAATCCAGAAATATAAAGAATCCACAACATTGAAGTCCATAAATGAAGTTATGTGTAATGAAGTGCAATGACACAGGAAAAAAAATATTGAACACCCTAAGAAAAAGCAGTTCTCCAAGTAAGTACGTAAAAGCTACAGAAAAAAGCTCATTCTTGTTCTTCTGTATGACAGATGAAATAGCTAGAGTACAGTAATGTTAGCTCACCACATTTACATTTATTCATTTAGCAGAAGCTTTTATCCAAAGCGACTTACAAATGAGAGCACACACCAATGGTAGCAGAGCTGCATGCAAGGTGCTAGCATGCCATCGGAGGCAACTTAGGGTTCAGTGTCTTGCCCAAGGACACTTCGGCATGGGATCACCCGGGCTGGGATTCGAACCACCAACCCTACGATTAGTGGATTAGTGGACAACCTGCGCTACCAACTGAGCCACAGCCGCCCTACCATTCCACCCACCCACGCACAAAATACAACACTCATACTCAATAATATTTTATTTACTTCAACAATAAAAATAATTAAATAATCCAATTTAAAAAAAAAAAAAATTAGCCATTGTAGACAGGCAGAACCACAATAAAAGAAAATAAACACAAATTTATCTTATTATATACTCTATACAAAGCAAGTGCTAAGAGTTTTTACAGAAATTAGTTGACAGAAGTCAACTAATCCCATTCTTATAAATCAATTACCTAAACAATTTAACATCACAAAAAGGACAAATGATATAGAAATTTTAACAAACTTACTTTAGTTTTTTCACGCTTTGCCTCTTCATCTTTTTTCTTTTTTCAAAATTTGGCTCCTGATGGTTTTTATTGCTTAATTTTTCATCTCAACTACCAATCTTGATTGCTACTGCCGTTAATACGTCAGCTGCATTTTTATGCCATGATCATTATCATCCATAATCCAATAAACCAATTTGACCAAACAAATCTTTCTGAGGTAAGAAAGACATGAGGAACTTTAAATGTGATGTTAAATGTTAAAAGACAGAATTTGGTGAGTCCCATAGGTGGCTATGGATTCACCAGCCCTTATAGGGAGAGGAGGAAGGGGAAGATGGAGAAAGAAAGGAACAGACAGAAGAGGTTGGTGGAGCCACGATTGCCACTTGAGACTGTAACAAATCCAGGTTGATTGTTGCTGATCTTGCTATTAATCCAGTCTTGGTACTTGGACACTCTGGTGTACACACCGGGTATACCAGGTACAGCGCATCCTTGGTTAGTGCCAAAACTCACGATCCCAGCCTGAATCCAGGTTCCATTGAGCTTGACCACTAGTGGACCTCCAGAATCACCCTGTAGGGACAAAAAGCTGTTACCAACATGTCTGCTCTTTCACCACATGGCACAGTGTCTGGAATTAATATGATTTCTTACCTGGCATGAGTCCTTTCCCCCCTGAATTAAGCCAGCACACATCATATTGTCTGTGATGGAAATAGGTTTATATTCGTTTGAACAGTTACTGTTACTGACAATCGGCATCTGCACCTCCTGCAGGGTTTGAGGGAGAAGCATATCTGTGGAGACCCATGATGAACTTTTACCAACATATTCATAATAATGAACCCTGCTGAATAATCCAGCTTTGTCTGACCAGCTACCAGCAACAAAAACACAGGCAAAGTTAATTAAACTGGTATTCCATCTTTGCCAGCTGGTAAGATATTGTCCAGCCTCATTATTATTTCAGTGTTTGAGATTTTCTAATTGCCTAACTTGTGTTATTTTCTTAAAGCTATCTATGATGATTATTAACTATCTATGATTAGAAACAGATGTTCGGAAACTTTGAATCTGGAAAACTTGCCCTATTGGTAGCTGGGTTGACCAAGCTTGATTTTAAACAGGTATAGTCCAAAATAAGTAATAATTCACTTCTATTCTCTCTTTTTTTTCAAATCGTTGAAGTAAAGGAATTAAGCATGCAGTCCACTGGGTGTGGTGTACTTACTAGTAGAACTGGTTTTACCCCATCCTGTGACCCATGCAATAGTACCACCAGGAAAAAAACTGTTGCTTGCTGCAAGGCACACCGGCATTACATAATCAGTCAAAGTCACTGAAGAGGAGAGCTGGACCAGTGCAATGTCATTGTTTAAAGTGATATGGTCAAAATCTTGGTGGATGATAATGTTATTAGTGCTTCTTTCTGATCCATTAGGGTTGGACCCAGTCAGATTTGCTATTCCTAGATAGATTGTGATTGTAGGCGCAGTATTACTGAAAATGAAAGACAGATGCTTTGAGACTGATATAATCAATTTGTCACTCCCATACCATATTTAATTATATTTTATATTTTCAACAAACAATAACAACCTACTTGCTGTAGGTTGGGACAGTTTGTATGTTGTACGCATGGAAATATACACATTTTCTCAATTATAACTCCATATATACCTTTGGAAACAGTGAGCAGCTGATAAGACCCAGTTCTGATTGATCAGGCTGCCACCACAGAAATGGCGGCCACTTGTGTGAAAGCTGACCTGCCAAGGCCAGGACCCAGGAGCAGCATCTTCACCACCCACAATCTTGGTGTTCAGTGGAGGCCGACCACACACTGGTAGATAAGAGAGAGGTCACAGAAGCACACATATTTTTTCTAACTGGAATGTTACTGTTCATTAAGAAGGACAACTTTTATTACATTACATAGTAGACACTGGATTATAAAGAGCAAGACATTTTATTTAAAAAATATTTTCAGGCCACTGATATTAGTGGTTAGTCTCTCTCACCTGTTATCATTACTCATTACTCATTGTTTATGTTTAACCTTTGGGCTTGTTTGGTATTTAACCCCTTCATCTGTTTTTGTTAAGGTTGAAGTATTGTTTGCGCATTCGTAATCTTCCAAGCCTGTAATCCTGGTTCTTTTGTTTCTTATCTCGTCTCTAGCACATTTCTCGATTCTTGTCTTTCTCTAGTTCATGTTGTATGTCGATCTCCTGACCACTCGATTGTTTATTGACTACTATTTTGCCTTTGCTTTTTTTAAATTATTTTTTTAGGTGGGGGATCTATGTGGAACAAATAGTAACCACAATAGTGTATGGCTCTTTCGTAAATCTGTACATGTGATTCACACACAGAGTTTCTTCTTTAATACTATTAGACTAAATATAACACTGACATGGAGTTAAAACGCTAACAACGGCATGAGTGTTCAATTAACACTGGTCACTGAGAATTATATTAACACTATAAAAGTATATAAACACTAGTAAATTTGTTATGCATGCAAATCACTTACCAAACACTGCCAATATGCACTCATTTCTTCATGAAATGAATTTCAAGCTTAACCATCATGTCCTGAATCTGTGAATCCACAATCTCTAATCTATGTTCTAAAAATAATATGATTTTTCACCATTATTTTACAAACATACTGTGGGTGCACGCATATGTGTGTGTGTGTGTGTGTGTGTGTATATGTGTGTGTGTGTGTGTGTGTTTTGAATCAAGGTATCAAGTTACCACCATTGAAACTTACCATCTAGCTGGGAGAGTGAGCCTAATGGAAAAAGAAGAGACAAGCACAATGTTTAATGTTCTATCAAACAATGTCAAAGTTTCACCACTTTATATTCATATTCTGTATTTCTGTATGGAAAGCCTTTGCTTTCTAAATACAGCATAAGGAGCAGACAATACGCAGATTATAATAAAAAAATATCGAGAGAGCCCTGTATTAGTGTTGTGTTTAGTTTGTTATCAGATTGTCTAGATGTACGTCACATATCTGATGAACAAAGATTTCCTCTCCCGTGCTGTAATGTTGGCTGGAAACTAGGACTTAATGGCACATACTGTAGAAAAGTCATATAGAACATAGAGAAATCTCATTTAGGGCTTTGGGAATTAAGTCACCTTTCATGTTGCCTTTTATTCTGATCACAACAAGACAGTTATATTGCTTCAGACTAATGATTTGTAATTTCTGCACACAATGCTTGAAATGAAACATATATAACGAAGTTGAAAAGGTAGAAAGGGGGTCTATGAATTATTTAATGGGGTCTCTCTTTCTCTCTCTTTATATCGCTATTAAAAGTAATGCTTAAACAGATACATAGCAGACAAATATACATATAGACAGTTTTATTTTGTACACACATACCAACTTAATCTTCACCTATCATCATTCCCTGTTAACCAAATCTATCACCACCTAATAAAACAGTTTATGTCACTAACCAAAGTAAGTATACAAACTGGTGCTATGATAAAAGAACAAAAACAATGAACCTTTCTAAAGAAATTCCTAAAACCTCTGACCAAGTATATGGCAGTGCCATCTGTTTATTAAATTAATGCCAGTCCTTCACACTGAAAAAGAAGGATCAAAATATTCTGCAGTTGTTTGTCACTGTGACCCAAAAAGTTATATTTCATCTGACATCTGAAAGCTAACTACTGTCCCAACTTCCGCTAACTACTGCATATACAGTGGTGTGAAAAAGTGTTTGCCCCCTTCCTCATTTCCTGTTCCTTTGCATGTTTGTCACACTTAAGTGTTTCGGAACATCAAACC
>JAFFST010014238.1:20089-38017 GCA_022414735.1 Noturus placidus | reverse complement strand
AATACATCGCTCCTTTTTTATAGCTAAAGACATAATTAAAGGATGCACATTCAGATATGAGAGCTCTGAATAGAAAGACCCTATTTCATGCATAGTCATCAATACAGTGGACAGATTCAAAATCTATTTTCTGGTTGTTGCAAGGATTTCAATAGAATAACTGCATAACAGCCACTAGAGCGGACACTAATTCTTTGTTTGAATGCATGTGGTCCACTGGCGTGGACACTTCGATAACTTTTTGAACAATGTATGCAAAAGTAAAAATGAAGGTGAAAATTTTTTATGCCTCAAGAAGAGTAAAAACACAGAGAAAAAAAATAGTTGCGCAATTATCAGTTGTGCCATCGTTCATGCAAGGAATTATGGGAAGCAGACCTTGGAATAGGATGAGAGAATCTCTGTGTAAGTTAATATATGTAATTGGTTTTAGGTCAACTAAATACTTTTACTGAATGTTTTCATAATGCAACTGACAATTGTAATGGGTCGATTCATGAAATAATGTGCAATAACACCAGAAATATCAGTTTTTTTCCCCATGCGACACTGCCCCTTAGTGTTTGGGAGGATTTCCGTTGTGTTGAATCTTTTCCATTGTCTGTGGATTTATTTCATTGTGTTGTGGCTTTATTACTTTGTTTTTCGGCTTGGTTCCGTTGTGTTGTTAACTACTGGGCCACCTTAGCAATGGGCTAAAATTCCTCCAAGCCGATGTGCAGGACTGATCAACAGTTTCCAGAAACATTTTTTGCAGTTATTGCGACACAAGGGGGTCACACCAGATACTGAAAGCAAATATATGTATATACAGTGCTGCGAAAAAAGTATTTGCCGCATCCAGATTTCTTCTGATTTTGTGCATATCTCATACTAAATTATTCAGAAATTAAAATAAAATCTAAGATAAAACTAAGGCAACCTGAACAATGAGTCTTTATTGGTCACATATACAGTAGAGCACAGTGAAATTGTTTTCTTCGCATGACCCCAGCCTGTCAGGAAGTTGGGGTCAGAGCACAGGGTCAGCCATGATATGGCACCCCTGGAGGAGAGAGGGTTAAGGGCCTTGCTCAAGGGCCCAACAGTGGCAGTGCTGGGACTTGAACCCCCGATCTTCCAATCAGTAACCCAGAGCCTTAACCGCTAAGCCTCCACTGCTCCCTGATAATGTTATTTATTGAAGCAAAAAATCCAATCCAATACCAATTAGGCATTTGTGAAAATGTATTTGCACCCATAGTTATGAATTTCCAAATTTTGATGATTGAAATACATCATTCTGTGAAACGTTACAAAGTTTCAAAGGACCACAGTGAGAGCCATTATCTCCAAATGAACAAAACTCGCCACAGTAGTGAACTTTCCCAGCAGTGTCCAATCTTCCAATATTCCTACAAAAGCAAAGCAACTACACATTCAGCAAGTTACAAAAGAGCCAAGGACATCCTCAAAGGAAGTACAGGCCTCTCTTGCATCAATAAAAGTCACTGTTCATGACTACACTATAAGAAAGACACAGGGCAAAATAGCATCCATGGAAGAGTGGCAAGATGAAAACTACTGTTAACCCAGAAGAACACTAAGGCTGAGCTGAATTTTGCCAAAACAAACCTTGTTGTTCCTCAAACCATTTGGGAGAATGTTCTGTGGATTGATGAGTCAAAAGTGGAACTGTTTTGAAGAGAGGGGTCCCATTACATCTGCCATAAACCAAACACAATAACATCATCATACCCACAGTCAAGAATGGTGGTGGAAGTGTGATGGTGTGGGCCTGCTTTGCTGCTTCCGGGCCTGGGCAAGTTGCAATAATTGATGGAAACATGAATTCTGCTCTCTACCAGAACATCCTAAAGGAGAACGTTCGGTCTTCAGTCCGTTAACTGAAACTCAAGCGCAATTGGATTGTGCAGCAAGACAATGATCTGAGGTATAGGAGTAAGTCCTAGTCCTAGACGTAAGTGAAAGACTGATCTCCAGTTATCTGAAGCATTTGGTTGCAGTTATTGCTGCTAAATGTGGCACAACTAGATTTTAAGTTTAAAGGAGCAGTTAATTTTTCACATTGGTGATGGGTATTGGATAACTTTTTAGCTTCAATATAAAAATGAAAAAATACAACTTGCATTGTGTTTGTATAGGTTGCCTTTGTCTTATGTTGTATTTTATTTGAAGATCTAAATCTATTTATTATGAGATACATAAAACATGTTTTCACAGCACCGTGTGTATGTATGTATATATATATATATGTATGTGTGTGTGTGTGTGTGTGTGTGTGTGTGTGTGTGTGTGCGTGTGTGTGTGTGTGTGTGTCTATTAGTATACTTATCTCTTAATCTCTTCTTAGCTAACAGTGTATTTAACCTGCGTTTTGTGTTGGTGGGGGGGGGGCAACTTCACGCAGGTGTGTATTTACCTTTATTAAATTGTTTTTAAACAAACACATGATTATTGAGCCTATTTCTAGATATATTTGACTCAAACTTGTAAGTAGAATGACAATTGAAATGCTTGAAATTGGTAAATATGTCTTGAAATAGGCTCAATAGTCTTATATTTGCTATATGGTAATCTTATAATGATAATTAATATATATTTTTACATATAAATTTTTATTTTATTCAAAATATCTTTACTTTCTAAAATACCTCTATCAATTGGTTTTTGCAGTTACGCTATGTAACAAAATGATAAATTGGGGGAAATTATCAGCAATTATGTATTTATTATTATTATTATTATTATTATTATTATTATTATTAACCACAAGTATACATTAGATATCTCATTACCCATAATATATGTATATGAACTCATGACCTGAGCTCATGATTTTCATATGAAATCCACCGAGGGAGAATGACATAGTTTAATTTCATTTGATTTTATATAAATTGAGGTGTATGGAAATGTATGCATAATAAACCCCCTTAACTGCAACCCCCTTTATATCTTTATAGATCTCTTGAGTAATATAAAAAAAGAGTCTTAAGAGCAGATAATTATGAATTTTTAGTGTCATACCACCTTAGTTTTAGCATACAGTTTTTTTTTCCAGCATAAAGCACTTTTTACACTGACGTGCTTAGCTGTATAGTGCAATGCTTGAATTATACAATTTTCTCCAAGTATTAATAATTTATCAATTTGTATAGCGCTTTTTACAATGGTACATTGTCTCAAAGCAGCTTTACAGAAATATCATTTTACATTTACAAGCGACTTACTAATGAGAGCACATTCACACACCAATGGTAGCAGAGCTGCCATGCAAGGTGCTAGCTTGCCATTGGGGGCAACTTAGGGTTCAGTGTCTTGCCCAAGGACACTTCGGCATGGGATCACCCGGGCCGGGATTCCAACCGCCAACCCTACGATTAGTGGATTAGTGGACAACCCGCTCTACCGACTGAGCCACAGCCGCCCCATGTATTAATACATGACATGTCCACAGTCATATTTTTGATCTCTTTAGCTTGATGTTTGTCAACAGTTTTTCCCAAAAATAACATACTGTGGAAGTTACACAGTGTAACTAAAGATGCTGTGTAAGCTGAGTTGACGATGTTTGCAAAAAGCATACTGTGTCTCTGGTGCTCTATCTTCTCAACTCTTCAGATAACATGACTATTTCTGAGCACATACCTCAGTAAGCAGGCTACAGCTTTTTAATTATATTATAAGCTACTTTTTTTTCTCGGCAGATAAGAATATTTAATGATAGTGAACTGCTGAAAAACACTTGAATAAATAAACTCTGCTATTCTACCACTCTTGCAAAATGAAAAACTAATCTTCTGAAAAGCAACTGGAATACATTAAGAAAAGACAAGGATTTTTTTCTTATCCATTTTCAAAACCCAATGAATATACTTACACAAGTATTGTGCTTCCAAAAGTGTTAAATATCAAGTTTGCTAAGTCTCTCTTAACCCAGATCTGCAGCTGACTAAATGTACGACTCAGAACAATGTCTGGTTACAAATGAAAGTGATAAAAATGACTATTATTTTAACACTTTCATTAGGCTCTTCAGTCTATCACTCTCTTCAGCAATTTTTACTTCCATCTGTATTACAGATTATTCAGTCTAGCAGGCTGCACATTTGATGAGCATTATGAGCATGACCGATATGCCTGATTCTGCAAAAGACCCTGGAGTTAAGAAGCAATCAAAGACACAGATGGCACTATTGTCTCTGGATGTGTAATCTACATGCAGAACAGAACATTTAGTTTTAAATTCTCAGAATCACACTGCTTAGAGCAGATTAGAGCAGTATAACCTTTGTTTAAAGTACAATAACACAGTATAATATCTTTATTAGACCACAGTTATTCTATACTACACTACAAGCTTAGTAGAAATGTCTATTATCAGTGCACACTTGAGAGAGTTTAAATGGTGATAAATCACTGGTAGCACTTACAGAACACTAAGAAGTAACAGCCATTTAGAGACTTTGTATGTCTGTAACATGGTGGGGGTAGAAGCTGCAAATCTGTTCTGGTGACAAATAACATTCATTAGTCTAAGCTACAAGTGAAGCAGGTAAAGAAATCGCATCTATTAACCTGGAAATGCTTCAACATTCCTTTTCCTTGTTGGGGTTGTGGTGGCATCAGACTCAATCCAGACTTTTCTATCTCCAGCCAGATTCCAACTCTTTCTGTTGATCACTGGAAATCCCCAAGCCAACTGTGAGATATCATCTCTCTAGCAGGTCCTAGGTCTGCTCTAGGTCATCCATCTATGTCACTGATACAGTTCTAGTGTGAGCTGACCAGGATGCATCATTGTAAGCTGTCCAAACAACTTCACTTGGCTCCGTTCAGTTTGGAAGAGCAGCAGATCTTCTATACGTCCCTCCCAAATTGCCAAGCTCCTCACCATGTCATAGAGATTAAATCCAGCAACCCTGAAGAGGAACCTAATTTCTCCCTCCTGTACTTGCAATATTACTCTTTTGGGTTTTTCACACTTCTCAGTTCATGGCCACAGGTCCGGAGCCAGTCATAGATTGACCAGTAAACAGATTTTTTGTCTGAATAAGGAACTCCTGCTACACCACTACAGACCAACACAGTGACTGTAACACTGATCTGATCAAGCTTCTTCCATCACTAATAAATAAGATTACAAGACATAAACTCCTCCACCAGGGACAAGGTCTCTCCCTTCACATCAAAGTATATACCCCTCTTCTCCTTCTCCTCATTCCCTCCTACAGCGCTGCTGACCTGCTCTCAAATGAAGCAGTGGGTGAGTTTAATGTCACATGATGATAGTGTGCCATTCAGATGTGGATTCATGTTCAGTGCTACTTCAAATAAATAATTTTAAATATAGAAAAAAATTTTAATAAGCTGTTGTCCTCCTGTAACATAATTATTTCCTAAATGTTTGGTCTTGGATAGCAGTCATAGTGAAATAGACTTATTTATTAACATAGGTCTAATATCAAGAACATTTCATAATATTAATATTGGAAAACAAAATGTATTATTATTATTATTATTATTATTATTATTATTATTATTATTATTATTATTATTATTATTATTATTATTATCTATTTGGGGAGGTGTTGATGTGGATTGATGCAAGTGCTAAAATATAAAGTTTCAGTCCTGATTGAGGAGCTGTACAGCTGAGTGGTGCAGCTCTTCTACACTGTATCCAGATGATGCTCCCTGACTAGCTAACATGCTGTCTTGATTGTTTTATATTCTTTGACAGACTGTTCTTCTGTTTCTGTTTGACTATTTTACAAATATGTCCTGATCTGTTCAGTGCTACTTCAAATAAATATGTTTAAATATCATTTATGTTTCTATTATATTTTATGATAGTAAGAGGCATTAAAAATTGGTCTCACCATTAATGAGCCGGTGTGATGTGGCATGTTGTGGGCTGTGTGTGGTGGTTTGCTCTGGGCCAGAAAGTCAAGGGTCACTTTTTGGTCCCAGTCCACCCCTGATTATTGCTATTAATGCTGAATAATGTATGCAGAAAATTTAAATATCTATGTAAAAACACTGAAATGAGGGTCCCATTCCTATATTTTGTCTAGGGCCACCAAATCCCTAAATCCTCCCCTGCTGCCTAACCAATTGCTTTAGCTATTAGAATCAATGCTAGTCTAACTTGGAAACTTAGGTAAATATAGTTAAATATATTATAAAAATATAACATTAATGTTACCAAATTAGCAAAATTTATTTCCCTTATAGGGCTCATATTTATATATATATATATATATATATATATATATATATATATATATATATATATATATAATTTAACTACAAGTACACATTCAATTATAATACTTTTTTTTTAATTCAATATTTTTGGAACATTATGACCTTACCCTCACAGAACTTGTCATATACATAATAGACACTCTAATAAGATTCTTAGTTGGCTGGTAAATTACAATGTTAATAAATGTGCTCATCTCCACAGAGCATTCAGGGGGCACTGACATAATTCTTTCTTTTTGACACCATTTGGTTTCTGTTCTCAGTAAGATGGTAACGACGGGGAGATTGTAGCATGATCATTTTACATTGTGTTAATAATATACAATGCACCATTTGAATTTCTACATTGCTTGAGTGTGCAAATAAAATTGGACTCAATAGCCTACCAAATAGTGTCTTGAATGATGATTGTCACTTCTGCAAAATTCAATAGTATTTTGCTATTCCTCAATAACATTCCTCAGTATAGAACAGCTTCAGTTCTGGGATTTTGGTGGGTTTCCTCACATGAAGTTGCTTCAGGTCCTTCAGTTGTTCAGTGTTCTCCTGATGGTGGACTCATGAGCAATAACATTTTCCAAGGTGAGAGCAGCCTTTAGTAGTTTGGATGTTACCCTGGGTTCCTTTATGAACTTGTAGACTATTACACATCTGGGTGGCTGTGGCTCAGTCGGTAGAGTGGGTTGTCCACTAATCATAGGGTTGGTGGTTCGAATCCCCGTTCTTTAATCAAAACAGGGCACTCGCTCACACCTGATTGGCATCCCACTGATGGAAAGCACTTGACCCTAATTTCACCTTCAATTGAACTGCTAAACCTAGAGGTTCTCACACTTTTGCCACTCACAGATATGTAATATTGGATAATTTTCCTGAATAAATATGTGACCAAGTAGAACATTTATGTTTCATTTGTTTAATTGGGTACTGTTCGTCTACTTTTGGGACATGTGTGAAAAGCTGCTGAAGTTTTAGGTCATATTTATGCAGATATATAGAAAATTCTAAAGGGTTTCAAACCTCAAACTTTCAAGCACCACTGTGTATATACTGTGTATTGCAGTGCTATTGTTCCAGATCTAGTTAAAAAGCACAGTTAAAATGCTGTGCAAAGAAAAATAAAAGGTATCACATTCAGTTCCCTTTCAAAGGGAACTCCGACATTGTGTTTAGCATAAAAGTATGGGAGTGCCCTTGCGTGCTTGACCGGTATCTGAAGCTTGTGTAAAATCATGCCTCAATTTATGTGCCGTGGCTATTAAGCACGTCGCGCGATATATACAGTATCTCACAAAGTAAGTACACCCCTCACATTTTTGTAAATATTTGATTATATCTTTTCATGTGACAATACTGAAGAAATGACACTTTGCTACAATGAAAAGTAGTGAGTGTACAGCTTGTGTAGCAGTGTAAATTTGCTGTCCCCTCAAAATCACTCAACACACAGACATGAATGTCTAAACCACTGGCAACAAAAGTGAGTACACCCCTAAGTGGAAATGTCCAAATATCTCCCAAAGTGTCAATATTTTCTATGGCCACCATTATTTTCCAGCACTGCCTTAACCCTCTTGGGGGTTAATGGAGTTCACCAGAGCTTCACAGGTCACCACTGGAGTCCTTTTCCACTCCTCCATAACGACATCATGGAGCTGGTATATGTTAGAGACCTTGTGCTCTTCCACCTTTCATTTGAGGATGCCCCACAGTTAAATGGTAAATGGCGCACTTATATAGCGCTTTTATCCAAAGTGCTTTACACTGTGTCTCATTCACCCATTCACACACACACACCAATGGTAGCAGAGCTGCCATGCAAGGTGCTAGCTTGCCATCGTGGGCAACTTAGTGTTCAGTGTCTTGCCCAAGGACACTTCGGCATGTGGAGTCACCCTGGCCGGGATTCGAACCGCCAACCCTACGATTAGTGGACAACCCGCTCTACCGACTGAGACACAGCCGCTCAATAGGGTTTAGTTCTGGACACAGGCTGGGCCACCTTCACCCTCAGCTTCGTTAGGAAGGCAGTGGTCATCCTGGAGGTCTGTTTGGGGTCGTTATCATGCTGGAATACTGCCCAGCAGATCATGCTCTGCTTCAGAATGTCACAATACATGTTGGCATTCATGGTTGAAATGAACTGTAGCTCCCCAGTGCCAGCAGCACTCATGCAGCCCCAGACCATGACAGTCCACAATCATGCTTGACTGTAGGCAAGACACACTTGTCTTTGTACTCCTCACCTGGTTGCTGCAACACACACTTGACACCATCTGAACCAAATAAATTTATCTTGGTCTCATCAGACCATAGGACAAGGTTCCAGTAATCCATGTCTTTAGTCTGCTTGTCTTAAGCAAACAGTTTGCGGGCTTTCTTGTGCATCATCTTTAGAAGAGGCTTCCTTCTGGGAAGACAGCCATGCAGACCAATTTGATGCAGTGTGCGGCATATGGTCTGAGCACTGACAGGGTGGTTCACAGGTGCTATATATATATATCACACGACATGCTTAATTGTATCATGTAATTAATTGTACTTAATTGTATCATGTCACCTGATCAGAGCAGGCCTATAAATAGAGGCATGATTTTACACAAGGTTCAGATTTTACACAAGCTTTAATATAAATTTTTAAAGCAAGATCAAAACAACAATGACCTCATATAGGATTCCTATAAGGCACACAGTCAGGATCAGAAAAGAAGAGGCCAAAGAAAGGTTCTGTTTTAGGCCCACTGCTTTTTACTTTATATATGCTACCTCTGGGTTAAATTATTCATAAACATGGAATTAGCTTCCACTGTTAGACTCATGATACACACTTGTATGAATCAGCAAAGCCAGATGACAGACAGCAACTTCATTAAGTTGAGGAATGTGTAAAGGACATTAGACATTGGATGTTTATTAACTTCCTTTTACTTAATTCTGACAAGACAGAAGTACTTTGACTAGGACCACATGTAGCTAGATGAAAGCTATCTGATTGCACAATAACTCTGGATGGCCTTTCCGTTTCGTCCTTTGCAGCGGTAAAAGACCTTAGTGTGATACTTCAGTGTTTCATTTGACGCTCATGTAGATAAAATTACTAGGATAGCCTTCTTTCATCTCAGAAATATTGCTAAGATAGGAAATATAATGTCACTACATGATGCAGAAATATTAGTTCATGCTGTCTTCACCTCTAGGCAAGATTATTGTCATGCCGTACTGATGTTCCAGCAGGTGCATAAACAAACTCCACTTAGTCCAGAATGCACCTGCAAGTGTCCTTACAAGAACCAGAAAGTATGACAACATAACCACTATCTTACCCACACTGCATTGGCTCCCAGTACAATTTCGCAATGATTATAAAATACTACTATTGACCTATAAAGCAATAAATGGTCTCGCGCCACAGTACTTGAGCGAACTTTTAGTCTTCTATGATCTGCCACACCTACTTCAATCAAAAGGTGAAGACTATTTGTTGGTACCTTGAATAGTGAAGGCTACAGCAGGGGGAAGAGCTTTCTCTTACAAAGCCCCATAATTATGGAACAGCCTTCCAATTAGTGTCTCAGTGTTTAAGTCTAGACTGAAAACATATTAGTTTACTCAAGCTTACCATAAATAGACTTACTTTTATGAAAGTATGCACTCTTATGCATCACGGGATAGTAAGCAAACCTAATAACCTCTCCCTCTCCTTACTGCCCTCTCCCTCTCACCTTCTGTAGAGCTACACATGATTTTATGGAGATGCCAGTGATCCTGACCCTTTCTGCTTGCTGGACCTGCCTGATTCATCCTGATGCCCTACCTCTGGATGGAGCTCTCATCAACTGGAGGCTACAGCCTGGAGATTGCTTAGGATGGTACCGCTTTGACTGCAATTACCAAATGCGGTTTTGCACTCAGGACTACTTTGGTGAACAATGGACTACTTTAACAAACAGACTTCATGTTAAAACCATAATTAACTTACTTTTACTTTCACAATATCCGTTGTTACCCAGATGAGGATGGGTTCCTCTCAAGGTTTTTTCCTCATTTCATCTTAAGATGTTTTTCCTTGCCACCATCGCCACTGGCTTGCTCAATAGGGATACATTTACACACTTAAAATCACACAATATCTTGTGTTTATATGTTTCTGTAAAGCTGCTTTGAGACAATGTCCATTGTTAAAAGCACTATACAAATAAAATTAAATTGGCTTTTTTTAAGTTCAGAAAGAGTTTCAGTTGTGAAAGGTTTCAAACCTCAGCCATGATTTAAAAAAAAAATACTGGGTATAAATAATTTTTCAGGAGAGGGTGGTAAAGATTTTTGCCCAAGATTAGCATGGAAATGTTTCTGACTACTCATTACTGCAATCAGGATCTGTCCTGGCAGAGGATGTGGATAGTAACCACAGTATAACTTAACAGTACATTTGGAAGGCACTGTACTGAAATGACACAATTCTTTGGTTACCAGCAAACTTCAGCGGGGGGTGGGTCTCTGATTTGGGTACAATATGTACTCTTCATTATAGTTTTCTTTATGCCCTTGCTTTATGTACACAAATTAAAAGTCTTACTTTTCTAAAGAACATTTTACAAGCAGATGTCTCCTTAATACACTTTCTTCAAAATTGCTCTTCAACTACACAAATTTTAAATGGAATTGTGAACACCAAACAAATTTTCCCCATTAAATAATTTGTTTAAAATGGGAACTTGTCAATTTCCATGATATATATTTTGTGCATGGAATGTAGACTGCATATAACATGGTTTAAATACTATATTTGTACTGCAGGTTTACACAGAGATTTGTTATCTCAGTGGTCTTGCTGTGGGTAGAGCTATGAATGGAGGAGAAAAAGAATGAGGACTAATCCTACTGTCACTGTTCTGCGTCACTTAAACAGCGGGTACTCAGATAAACACCCTTGGAGAGACTGCAGGCAGAACCGGTATTTTGAGCCTACTCTATTTCTAAATTGCGTCCTGTCTTCTTCACCCACAAGTATGTCAAAAGGCAAGTGCAAAAGATCTGAAGTCGCCTTGATTATGCTTGTATAAGAAAGGAAGGCCTCTTGCACACTTGAAAATAAGCATTTCCAACATTTCTGGTTTAAGGAGAGTAGATGAGGGTGTAATAATATTATCATCTGTGCAGTCAGGAACTGTGTCAATTGCAAAAACTCAGCTGCATGATGTATTTTAAGTGATTCTGCAGTAATGTGCAGTAAACAATCAAAACCATAAAAATACATCCATCCATCCATCCATCCATCCATAAATCCATCCATCCATCCATCTTCTATACTGCTTATCCTACCATAACAGCACATTTTGATATAATGCTGCATTCCAGGTGAAGTTGCAACTTGCATTTCCCTGCTTAAATTTCAACTTCTCTACGTGAGGTAGTCTTCTCAACTACCAGTTCCTACAGCCATTTAAGGAGTGATGTCAAATCAACATGATGCATTCACTGTGTAAAGTACACCTTCTCTACTTTTAAATGCATATTGTATTTTCCACATCGCATATTGAACATCCCAAGGTGGGAAATGATTGCAAATTACCACTTAAAAGGATCCATGAATGCAGCATAATCCTTTTACAAAACAGTACAACAAAACAGTGTATTCAATCACCTCCTAATTACCATCACTATGAATAGTATTTCAAATTGTTAAATTTAACACCTATAGGCCTATTTAATCTTTTTGGCCTACCAAAATCTTCAATTGTTTATTATATTTTTTCTTTTTCGGCCCAAAAATTTTTTTTTTGTTTGTTTGTTTTATCACATTGTTTTGCTTTTATTGTTTTATTTGCTTTTATTGCTCATGGTTTTTTATTGTCTTGCATTGTCTAGTATTGTTCGTTATGAGGTGTCTGTTGTGTTTTATTTTAGTTTTGGATGTATGTTGGGCTTATGTTTTGTAACCACGTAGTCTGAGAGTGGTAAATTAGTGTTTTTCCAGCCTCAAACCTGTTTCAGGTTTGTTGTTTCACACAACCACCTTACTATTGAGAGGGTGTATGTTGTGCCTTATTGTCTCCATGCTATAGTGGTTATATTTTTCATTTGTACTGTCTACCATAATTCTGGTTCTGCTTAGGTGCTGTCAACTGCCTCTATTTCATGAGGTGGTGTCAGTGGGCTTGAGTGTTATAGCCACCACACCACGGTGTCTGTAATATTTGTCTCTCTTTGTTTATTGTTTAGCGTTTGTATCATTTTTTGGGTTAACCGATGTTTTCTTTCTCTCCAGGAGCCAGTGAGTTTTGGTGGGACAGGGAGACTAGCTGCATTTATTCGGTGGTGTGCTTCACAGCGTGCTCAGTGTGCCAACACAACAACTTCCTTATTGTGTAGGTAGTGTTTGATGATTTTGGTGTGACTTGCAGTGGATTGGGATGACCTCCCAAGCTGCCTTGTCCCTGCCAAGCCTGGCCCTGGAGAAATGCTTAGTTTAAAAATCCTTATTGTGCTTCTTGGGAGAGCGATTTTTTATTTACGTCAAGTTTTAATGACGGTTAAGTATCATAATAAAATAGAATTTTTATATTCATACTCACGTCTCACTCTCATGTTCCTTGCCCCGATTGGTAAAACGTATCTGTGTGCTTTATTTGGGAACATACATTTACATTTATTCATTTAGCAGACACTTTTATCCAAAGCGACTTACAAATGAGACACACTCACACACCAATGGGAGCAGAGCTGCATGCAAGGTGCTAGCTTGCCATCGGGGGCAACTTAGGGTTCAGTGTCTTGCCCAAGGACACTTCGGCATGGGATCACCCGGGCCGGGATTTGAACCACCAACCCTACGATTAGTGGATTAGTGGACAACCCGCTCTACCGACTGAGCCACAGCCGCCCAGGGAATATTTCCCTGGTTCTCCCCCAGGGTGGCATAGTTGGATTTACTGCATTTGAGATAAATGTTTCCCTCCACTAAGGAATGCCACATTTTTGGCGTACTTGGCAGGATAAACGTTTTCCCCTCCACTTAGGAATGCCACACACGGAAGCTTACAATTATAGAGCTAGTGAAGTGTTGATTATTGTCACTCATTCACTTTACAAGAAGGACAGATTATTCACTATCTTTCTGCCTATGCACACTATGGAAAAAAAAAAATTGTTATGTCTAATCCAAAGACAGTCTGAGAAGTATGCAGATGTCATGTCATTTGTACGACAAAATTCATTGCACAACACTACAGAGCTTTAACTGTCACAGGTAAACTGGCACGGTGTATTGTACACAGATTAAGCTAGGGAAATTAAATGTGAGAATTACTGAGTCGCCAAACCAAAATTACTTCCTTTTAAAGCTGTTATTATTGCTCATGTATTCTACACTCATGTGGTAATGGGTATTGGGATGAGGCTGCATATCTTAATTGTGAGGTTTCATAATGACATTTGAGTGCCATTAACTCTCTTGAGTTGTTCTGTCATTCTGAGAAATGAAATATGACAACACTACTACACCCATAGATTTAGACCAGTAATGCTCTATCATGATTATGCAGAGATCATTGCAGAATATGCTTTTACTCTACAGCAAAATTATTGTACATTTCTGCCTTATTAATCCTCGGATCTGCAGTCATTACCTTGCAATGAGCACATATCCCAATTCCCATATTAATATCTGTGTGTCCGACATTATGCCTTTTGAGGGTAAAGTTCATGGGGACTAATCCAAGTCAAAATTGTAACAGTCTAATATGCATCTCCAATAATTATGTGCTTTTTCCAGGGAGAGAGTCAGACTCCATGAGAGACATAGCACTATTTTCATCATCAACCCATTAATGTTAAGCTGGAGTCCATATAATTATGCCAAAATAGACTGCCTCTTTTAGCTTAGAGAAGAATCCTCATCAGATTTATCGTAAGCTAACTCTATAATTATTTACTCCATTAGCTGTTAGTGGCCCACACAAAGTGCACTGGCTCGCAAAATTAAAATCCTTATCTGAATGTTCCAGAAACTTCACTGTATCCTACTGAATGTGTAAATTTAATGGGTTTTACTCTGTGCTGAATTTTTTAAGATGTTCCAATATCATGAATATACCTGCTCATAGTTGTTTTCATTTGTACTGTGTATTTTTGCTTGCTGGGTTGGACAGCATTAATAGAAAAGTAATTCAGTATGTATCTGATTAAAAACCTGTTGTATCATTTTGTTCACCGAAAAAAATACAACTTTTAAAATTCACAGATCAAAGCCATTGTCATAATTCACAGGTTAAACATTGTCATAATGACTGACATGAAGAATTTCTAGTACTGAACCATATCTTGATGTAGTGCCCTTAAAATCATCCAGCTATTTCAAACCATGATGGCCTACATTAGATTTGTATGCACTTTGTCCACTTTATTGTGTTACAGCATAAGTGAGTGGTTTCTGATTGTAGCCAAGGGCAAAGCTTTTGTATCCTCTCAAATCTGCCCTTTGGGATCATATATGAGAGCTTTAAATAAGACACACTGATGCAGTCCATTTGATGTCAGGAGGCTCCCCACCCACATTTCAAAAAGCATGTTTGAGAAGCAGCGGGTGTCCTTGAAATGTGCTACAAAGCAATATATGCTTTACAATGTGTATTTGAATTGAACTGGGTTTAAGACAGACAGAGACATAAAGGAACCCAGTTACAATCTGGATCCAATTTTACACATATGATAATGCGCTATTCAGGTTTACAACATTAACTGCCATTTAAAATATGATGTGATAATGCATATTGACAGAAATCTGTTCTCAAGGTTAGTAGTATCTGGTAAACAAATACATGTGTACATATTTTCTGGTTCTTTTATAAGTTTCCTCTTTTGTTAGGTTTGCTTATTGTTATGCAAAACAAAGTGTATTCATTTAATTCATTTTGAATAAATAAGTTGGTGTTTAATTTTTTAAAATCTAATTGTAGCAAACTAGTGCACATGGTGGCTTAGTGGTTAGCATGTTCACCTCACCCTGTGTGTGTGGAGTTTGCATGTTCTCCCTGTGCTGCGGAGTTTTTTTCCGGGTACTCCGGTTTCCTCCCCCAGTTCAAAGACATGCATGGTAGGCTGATTGGCTTGTCCAAAGTGTCTGTAATGTATGAATGGCTGTGTAAATGTGTATGTGATTGTGCCCTGCGGTGGATTGGCACCCTGTCCAGGGTGTACCCCGCCTTGTGCCCGATGCTCCCTGGGATAGGCTCCAGGTTTCCCCATGACCCTGAAGGAAAGGATAAGCGGAATAGAAGATGGCTGGATGGATGTAACAAACTAATAGCCTTTGCAAAAGTTCTTTAAAATTAATTTATGGCAAACAACTACATCCAGATAAGCTTAAAAACAAGATTCCATTGACTTATTAATTTTCGTTTAAATTTTTTAATTAGAATGTATTCACATGCCTTATATAATCATTAATATGCTGAATAACACAGAAATAAAGAAAAAAAATGACACATGGCATGTTGCGCTCTACAAATTTACATTGAAAATGAGTCTGGGATTCAAAACAAAAACTGTACCTTGTGTACCTTGTAACATGAGACTACCATTAACATTTAGCAAAGAAAATAGAAAATACATTTGCTGTTAGTTCTGATAGTCAGGTGGTTATTTCACTAAAATATGCAAGTGAACTCAAACTGTATTTCATTATGGAAACATCACGCCCAGACCTGCACTGAGTGTTACAACACTGCTATCTTATGCCTTGTGGTTACACATGGGCTATGATTAGTAAAATAGTTCCCTGATAGATGAGTAATCATCTCTCAAATGACAACTTATAAGGGCAGTGCAACTAATCAAGCAACTAAATTCTTACACTCTCTAAACCAGAACCATTCAGGGTTAAGAGCTGAAATCAAGCAGGGTTTCCCTGTTCATGAAATCAAACCAAATAATAAAAAAAGAATTTGTAATAATTAATAAACAAACAATCAAACACATATATAAATAAATAAACAGCATTCTCTCAGGAACAAAACATTAAAAGCTGTTTAACCATATGCCTCAGAGTAGAATGGATTTGCAGCTTTGCCTTGGAGTACGAAAACCAAATATTTTAATGCAGACACACTTCTAAGTCTGTGTTATGTGTAATATGTGGATGTTATGTGCATGGAGCTTCATGTGCCCTTGTCTGTTTGTTGTCCCTTTGCTTTTTGATTCCTCCTTTTTTTCTTTCATCTCTCTCTCTCTCTCTCTCTCTCTCTCTCTCTCTCTCTCTCGCATTCACCCTTTTTCCGCAGTTCCTGCCAATTGAAGGACCGACCATTACTCATCATAACCGTTAGGCCAATCGATGACCGGGAAACACAGAAATGGGAGGGGCTCCGGTATTAAAAGGCTCATGGCGATGACCATGATACAGCCTTTGGCTCACGCTTGTATGCATGTGGCTGGTTTGTTTAGTGCTTTGCTTGGGGTCTGCTTCGTGTTTTGACACAGTTTGTTTTGTTAAGCCTGATACTAAACTTATGTATTATTGTCTGCAGATGGTGTTAACAGTTAGTTGTATTGGCTCTTTAATTTTTCCAAACTGATCTTACTGTCTCTTTTGTTTCCCCCCGGCCTTTCAGTTATTGGTACAGTATAATGATAGGGAAGACGAACAGGGAAAAAGGTGCGCACACATATATTAACCTCACGTAGTGTTTTCTTCGTATAGATATACTAGGTAAGTAGGCAGGTGCCACTCCTTGTATTTTTTTTATAGGTTAAGTTAGTGTAGCAGCTAGTTTCTCCTTGGCAGTTAGGTAAGCGGTTAAATCTAAGAATATGGTTTATAAGCCTTTTATTTGGTTCTTTCCAATGTCACCATCTCGTTCTCTTCCTAGGGAGCCACCTGTTAAACCAACTGATTACTCCACACATAATATTTGTTTTCAAGAAGCTATATTTTGTAAATTATCTCTCCTATATGGTGTATAATACTGCATGTATAATACAGGAGATATGTATAATATCCGCTGTATATAGTTTTCCAATTTGTACTAAACTTTGTAAATATTAAGCACTACTGCATGGTGTCCTCATTCCTCCATCAACCCAGCTATCCTCTGTCTGACTCCAATCTGTGAAATTCCTTGCACTAATCCCCCTAGGGGATTTATCAGGGTCATAACATCTGGGGGCTCGTCCGGGATATTATCTTTAAAGGTCCTGAGCAGCTGGAGTTGCATTTTAAATCAAAGAGCTTCGATTCTGGAAGATGGAACTTCAGGCAGTGAAGACTGTCCCAGGTTCCTTCATCTGATCCAATCTGGTAATGTTTTCATGGAAATCTCCACTGATTGTTCTGCCTTCTCGTCCTTCCAAAGATCAGGTGGAATCACTTCCAGAGTCTCTTGTACCTCTGATGCCTGCCATCTATGCAAGCAGGCAGATTGTCTTGGTTCCCCCATTTAAAGAAGGTGAGGTAGATACTCTGAGCTTATGAGATAGTTCCTGAAGCATATAGACAGAAATTCCGGAATCTTACAGTGCCTTGCGAAAGTATTCGGCCCCCTTGAACTGTTCGACCTTTTGCCACGTTTCAGGCCTCAAACATAAAGATATAAAACTGTAATTTTTTGTGAAGAATCAACAACAGGTGGGACACAATCATGAAGTGGAACGAAATTT
>JAFFST010014238.1:2479-19463 GCA_022414735.1 Noturus placidus | reverse complement strand
AATTAAGGGGGCTGAATAATTTTGCACGCCCAATTTTTCAGTTTTTTATTTGTTGAAAAAGTTTGAAAAATCCAATAAATTTCATTCCACTTCATGATTGTGTCCCACCTGTTGTTGATTCCTCACAAAAAAATACAGTTTTATATCTTTATGTTTGAGGCCTGAAACGTGGCAAAAGGTCGAACAGTTCAAGGGGGCCGAATACTTTCGCAAGGCACTGTAAGAAGCTGAGCTCCCAAAAGAAAATTTATTGGATAAGTGATGTACTTCAACCAGGGTTAATAACTTTGGCTCTCTTAAAGAACTTTTTTGCTGGTGGAAAAATAAATTGCTAGAAAAGGTAGTTATTTATCTAAACGAATGTAGAGTTGCATCGTTGTCTGAAGCTGCTAGGATAACAAATGAATTTGTCCTCACACAAAAACATTTTGAAAACTTACAAAACTAAAGCTTCTGGGTCACAGAATAAACCAGGTCGCATTGATCAGTCAGTGGTACCTTTGCAAAATGTTAAAGCGGAATGTTTCTACTGTCACAAGGCTGGTCACTGAATAGCTAAAGGTACAGCTCTGAAACAGAATCAGGACAAAGATAACTTGAACCCTAACACAAAAGGAGATGTGTTAATAGGTTCTGCTTCTCCAACAATGTCAATGTATATTGATAACGTCAGTGTGAACGGTTATAGACTGTTAATTTCTTCTGGTTATGTGTCTTCACCTGTAGAAGTTGAGGTTAAATGTCTTGTCAAAATATTAAGAAACACTGGTGCTGCCAATCTCTTATTCTCTGGTCTAGTTAAGGTCGCAGTCTGTCAATCAATGCTGACATACACTTTATTCTCTGTAACGACTTGTGGTAATGTACTGCCAGTGTTATAAGTTCTATATAAACTGGAATGTTTGCTTCCAGTTGAGGAAGTTCAGGGCTTAACCAAAGTTTTTATATTTGAGAAAATAACATTTATGTGTGGATTTTGAAAAAAAGAAAAAAATAAAGTTATTGAAATAAGGCCATATAACACAAACTAAACATTTCCTCACAAGAACTGGATCTTTTTTGCTTCATACTGATGTGAAATCCATCCTGATCACTCATTCATGCGAAACAATATAGTCATTTAACTTTTAGTGTCAGAAAGGCTATATGCGAGGTGGTGTGAATCATCATGAATATTGATGTGAATTACATCTGAGTGGACAAAGACTTCTTCCCTGACTATACATTTTCTTTACATAAAGACGTTACTTAAAAACTTTATATATATATAGAGTTGCCGTGGAGGAACAAGACTGCGAGACTAACTGTAGGAAGACAGCTTGCTGTTTGAACTAATAAGCAAACTACTGCGCGCGTGAGCAACTGCACATTGAAAGCGCGTGAGGAACCGTGTTTGCAAGGCTGAAGCGACTGTGCATGGACCCTCTCTAGGCACAGACATCTCCATCAACCTCGTGAGTGAATTTATTTGGTTTTGTTGTGCGATTCGCATGAAGCGGCCAATACAGTTTTAAGGCCTCAACTTTCCCAAGCTACAATTCAGGCCTGCATCGAGACCAGTGGTTTGGGTGGGGTTTATAGAAATCATAGTGTGTCAGTTTAAGTAGGCTATTGTTTGGACAATAGGTTAAAGTTTATGGTTGAAACTGTTTTCTTTATGTAAGTACTTGGGGTTATATGAAACAGGATGATTTATAAGGGGTATTGAGTTAAAGTTTTCAATACATTTTATTTCTTACTTTCATAATACATTTATACATGTAAGGAATTGTGTTTTAATATATATTTATCTAAACTTTACCTGGTTGTTGGGAAGTCATTATTGATACAAGAGGGATTGAATACATAGACATTGAAGTTGAATAGGGTAATAGAACCCAGGGCATAGAAGACCAATGCAAATCTGTTCAAGCGATTGGCCTCGTTGTGCAAGGAGACAACAGGTGTCGATGTCTCCCGGACACTGGATCTTAAAGCCAGTTGCAGGATGGGACAACCCCTAGAGGCTATACCAATAGATGGTGACGCTGGCAGTGTACAGTGTTAGGTCCTAAACTGTTGACCCTACCTCCCGGTAGTAGTTGCTGCATAGATTGTCATGTGGAGTTGAAGCAACCGCTGTCAAATCAGATGCTCATGGTTGAAGCCTCTGATGCAGATCCATTGCCAACTGGAGTACTCCTGCAGCCGGTGGTAGTGTTGAAATCTGCTATACATATATCAGTGGGGACCGTGATGGGTCGGTTGCATCCTGTGGACCCTGTAATTTCACCCCTGGGTGGCTTGAAACACCCTAGGAAAATGGATGTCAGTCTTTTGAACTTTGGTGACTCTCCGGTTCCAGAGGAGTGGAAGAATAGATTGAGCCGAAAGCTGGTCGAAAGAGCTGTTGTTTTTTCACTACATGACTGGGATGTAGGATTGGGCCGTGACGTTGAACATCACATTCGGTCAACAGACGCCAGGTCTTTCCGTGAGCGCTCCCGGCGTTTAGCGCCAGCTGATATTGATGATGTCAGAAGACACATCCAAGAACTGTTAGCAGCCGGAATTATCAAAGAATCAAGAAGTCCGTATGCATCACTGATAGTGGTAGCAAGAAAAAAAAAGATCAGTATACTATGCCGCGTATTGACAACGCACTGGACTGTCTTTCGGGTAGTAAGTGGTTTTCGGTGCTTGACTTGAGGAGTGGCTACTACCAAATAGCCATGAAGGAAGAAGATGAAGATAAGACCGCCTTTATCTGTCCATTAGGCTTCCAATTTGAAAGGATGCCACAGGGGATAACAGGGGCCCCAGCCACTTTTCAACGTTTAATGGAAAAGACAGTCAGGGATATGAACCTTCTACAAGTGTTGGTTTACTTGGATGACTTCATTGTATTTGGAAAGACGCTAGAGGAACATGAGGAGCGCCTTCTCTGTGTTCTTGATCGACTCGCGGAAGCAGGATTGAAGCTCTCATTAGAGAAGTGCCAGTTTTGTCAACCATTGTGTCGTATTTGGGACACCTTGTTTTGACAGATGGAGTGGCATCTGGTCCATCAAAGGTGGAGGCGGTGAAGACCTGGACTCAGCCCACTGACCTGAAGAGTCTGAGATCCTTTGTTGGATTCTGTGGGTACTAGAAGGTTTATTGCAAACTATTCTTCCATTGTGAGACCTTTAACAGATCTGACAAAAGGATATGCCCCCACCCAAAGCAAAAAACATGAAGAATGCTAAGAAGAATAACCAGGAGTACTTTCGGGAGTCTGAACCGTTTGGCGAGAGATGGGACCAGTCTTGTACAAGGGCATTCAATCAGATCATCCACTGCCTTACCAATGCTCCAGTCTTGGCATTTGCGGATCCCAACAAGCCTTATGTTCTACATGTGGATGCTAGCTTTAAGGGACTTGGTGAAGTCTTGCATCAGACCTATCCCGAGGGCTTAAGACCTGTAGTCTTTGCCAGCAGGAAAATTTCCCCCTCTGAGCAAAACTACCCGATCCACCAGTTAGAGTTTTTGGCTCTTAAATGGGCTGTTGTGGACAAGTTCCATGACTATTTGTATGGAGCTACGTTTACTGTACGGACTGACAACAATCCTCTCACATGTGTGTTAACATCTGCCAAGCTGAACGCCACAGGCCATAGGTGGCTCTCATCATTGGCAACTTATGACTTCAATATTCAGTACCACCCGGGTAGAAACAATATTGATGCAGACCTGCTCTCATGAAACCTGGCAGAGAGCAATCACTCAGGAGAGTGTAAGGACATTGCCTCACCTGGAGTGAAAGCAATATGTAGGTGGGTTGACGCTGAAGAGTCACCTAAGTAAGTTCTCCAACTGGGTGCACCTCCAGGATGCGTCCCAAATGCATATGCTTATCCAGTGCAGTGGAATGGTGGAGCTTTGGAACCCCTGACCTGAGATGACCTGATGAAGGCCCAGACCGAGGATGCCTGGATTGGACCAGTCATTAAGGCCGTCAAACAGGGCAAGTGGCCCAAGGACCACAATCTGCCACCTGAAGTGGAGCTGATGAGGCGAGATGTTCCAAGAAGGATTGCCGCACAGAGTAAGCAAGAAAACCTCCGGCACAGAGGTTACTCAACTTCTCTTGCCATCAAAATACGTACCTGTTGTACTAAAGTCCATGCATGATGATATGGGGCATTTAGGAATAGAGAGAACTACTGATTTAGTGAAATCCTGTTTCTACTGGCCTAAAATGTCCAGTGAGATCGGGAAGTATATACAGAACTGTGGAGCTTGCATTACCCGCAAGAGTCCTCTACAAAGGGCGTCTTTGCATCAGATCACCAGCAGTGGCCCTTGGACCTAGTCTGTAATATTTCTTATCAGTAGAACCAGACACTAGAGGGATAAACAGCATACTAGTAGTGACGGATCATTTAACGAGATATGCGCAGGCATTCCCGACAAAAAACCAGAAAGCTCTTACAGTCGCTAAAATCCTAGTGGATAAGTTTTTCCTATACTATGGGTTACCAGCAAGGATCTACTCGGATCAAGGACGCGACTTCGAAAGTCGCCTGATCAAGGAGGTGCTGATGATCATGGGTATATGCAAGTCCAGGACAACCCCATATCACCCACAGGGTGATCCTCAGCCAGAAAGGTTTAACAGGACTCTCCTGTCAATGCTTGGGACATTAGGCCAGGGAAAGAGATGTCAGTGGAGTCAGCATGTAGGCTATCTGGTTCATGCTTACAACAGCACTACATTCGACGCCACTGGCTATTCTCCCTACTATCACATGTTTTGTTCATCCTTGGAGTTTGAAGAAGGTGGAACAGGTCCATCTTATCAAACTGAAATGGATAAGCTCATACAAAGACAGCACACCGAAAACCCCTAGGATAGATCTTGTGTCTAAACATGGGTCAGAGCTTCATTCAGACGGGGGAGTCGTTGTGGGGGGAGAATCTCAATGACACCAATCTCACAGTTAGTTCTAATACTAGCTCCGATTCAGAGTTGGGTGAGATTGTGGGGGATACTATAGACATGCCAGTGCCAAGTAGATCAGATCTGGTTGGAAAAAGAAGGATTAAACCTGTCATTAGACTTACCTATGACAAACCAGGCAGTGCAACAGATCAACCTATTACCATAGTTCATAGGGGAATAATAACTAAAATAGGTTATCACTAGGATGAGTCAGCGACACACCTTTAAAGGGTGTATGTTTTGTTTTCTTTTTGGTCAATGAAAATAGTAATCTGATGAGGACATCAGATGTTGGGAAGGAGAGGATGTAACCCTGTAGAATATACATGGTTAAGTTTCCTTTTGTTTTGTACAAATTTAAATACACAGACACTGTATTTTTTCTTTTTGTTTTTGAATTCTGTCTTTCCATGTTAAACAATTGTAGGTACAAATGCATGTGGAAAAAGAGCTAAACTTTAAAAAAAAAAAAAAAAAAAAAAAAAAAAAAAAAGAGTTATACAATTATTTGTTTCCAAGTTAAAATGCCAATCAGTGGGAGAGGTGAGAGGTCAGAGGAGGAGGGAGGTGAAAAAGGGGGGTCACGCTCTCTTCGGCTGCAGTAGAGACACGGTGAAGATCACACTGGAAAACGGAGAAGTGTATAAAAGCTACTTTTCGTGCTTACGAACAATTAATGGTTGTCAGACAGATAACCTATCCACTACGGTGAACGAGGAAGAATTCAGGATCATATAGAGACATTTTCAAAACAAACTTGGAATAGCTCAACTTATAGCACTGCCTGACCAGTTAGCAACTCGGTAGCTGGGACTGTGTTTATGCTACCTGGCTTCGAAAAACTAATGAGTTGCCGTTGAGGAACAAGACTGCGAGACTAACTGTAGGAAGACAGATTGCTGTTTGAACTAATAAGCAAACTACTGTGCGCGGGAGCAACTGCACACTGAAAGTGCGTGAGCAACTGCGTGTGCAGGGCTGCAGCATTGGTGCATGGACCCTCTCTAGGCACAGACATCTCCATCAACCTCGTGAGTGAATTTGTTTGGTTTTGTTGTGCGATTCGCATGAAACGGCCGATACAGTTTTAAGGCCTCAACGTTCCCAAGCTACAATTCAGGCCTGCATCGAGACCAGTGGTTTGGGTGGGGTTTATAGAAATCATAGAGTGTCAGTTTAAGTAGGCTATTGTTTGGGCAATAGGTTAAAGTTTATGGTTGAAACTGTTTTCTTTATGTATGTACTTGGGGTTATATGAAACTGGGTGATTTATAAGGGGTATTGAGTTAAAGTTTTCAGTACATTTTATTTCTTACTTTCATAATACATTTATACATGTAAGGAATTGTGTTTTAATATATATTTATCTAAACTTTACCTGCTTGTTGGGAAGTCATTACTGATACAAGAGGGATTGAATACATAGACATTGAAGTTGAATAGGGTAATAGAACCCAGGGCAGCTTTTACCGCTCTAATTATATAGGCAAAAGTGCGCTACACAAAGATTGAACTCTTTGGCCTGAATGGCAAGTGTCATGTCTGGAGGAAACCAGGAAGCACTCATCACCTGGCCAATGCCATCCCTACAGTGAAGCATGCTGGTGGGAGCATCATGCTGTGGGGATGTTTTTCAGCGGCTGGAACTGGGAGACTAGTCAGGATAGAGGGAAAGATGAATGCAGTAATGTACAGAGACATCCTTAATGAAAACCTTCTCCAGAGCTCTCTGGACCTCAGACTGGGTGAAGTTTTATCTTCCAACAAAACAATGACCCTAAGCACACAGCCAAGATAATGTGGCTACAGTACAACTCTGAATGTCCTGAGTGGCCCGACCAGAGCCCAGACTCGATTGAACATCTCTGGAGAGATCTGAAAATGGCTGTGCACGAACGCTTCCCATCCATCCCGAAGGAGTTTGAGAAGTCCTGCAAAAAAGAAGGGGAGAACCTGCCCAACAATAGGTGTGCTAAGCTTGTAGCATCACACTCAAAAAGACTTGATGCTGTAATTGGTGCCAAATGTGCTTCAACAAAGTATTGAGCAAAGGCTGTGAATACGTATGTACATGTGCTTTTTTTTTTGTTTTTTATTTGCAATAAATTTGCAAAGATTTCAAACAAACTTCTTTCACATTGTCGTTATGGGGTATTGTTTGTAGAATTTTGGGGAAAATAATAAATTTAATCCATTTTGGAATAAGGATGTAACATAACAAAATGTGAAGCGTTGTGAATACTTTCAGGATGCACTGTATGTTAAGTACAATATTAATAGTAAAACACAATAATCATACTAGTATATTACTATACTAATACATGCTAAATAAATGGCATAATTAATGGCAACAAAATGGTTGTAGACGTGAAAGAAAAGGCATAAAATAGGTGATTGCAGTGGTTTTAAAGATATATTTAGAGATTTGCAGTCATTGTATCTGTGGAGATTACAGAAGGTGGATGGTTTGTATGAGCCCAATCATCTGCCTATGCATAACCTACTCACTCACATAGTATTGCACAGAAGAAGGAAAGTGAATTAATCTGATGATGAAACTTGATGCTTTTTAAGGCATTGTTGGGGCGTTTACCATTTTGCAGAGATCGCCTCAGCATATTACAGTTTGAATAGCGTGCTGTGCATGTGGGTATAATCACATTAACGATAATTAGCTGAGCCAGAAGAAACTGTGTATTGCTTAAGTTTTATACAGATTACACTGCAGGAGAATATTTGTTTTAAATGTGATTTTTTTTTTTGTAATTTCAAGTAGACATTTCAAGCTTTCTTTAGACATATGTTTCATGTTTGTTTGATGAGTTTCAGTTCATTTTTGTGATGTGTTTCAGAAAGATTTTCGTGGAGACAGAGACAGCTGAAAGCGCACCCTAATTTTCTTTATTTTACAAAAGCACAAGGTTTTGTTGTTATTGTGAGTGCACAAAATTAAAAGTAGACCTTTAATAATTTCTAATGATGTCTTACACATCTCTACGGCCAAAATTGACAGAGTATTGAAACTGGGTGTAAGATGTAACTGACATAACAGACCATCCCACCTGCTCCACTACATCCCATTCCAGCGATTGGAGAACCATTTACACATATGTTAGTAGACTGCATAGGTCCTGTACCTAAAACAAAAACTGGGAACCAGTATTTAACACTAATGTGTACAGAAACACATTTACCTGAGACTATTCTTCTGCATAAAGTCATAGCAACAGTGATAGTCAAAACTTTGAAGTTTTTTTTTTCCAAGTTTTGGACTCCCCACAGTCATACAAATGGAACAAGGAACTAATTTCCTATCGAAGGCAAGGGAAAGAATCAGGCATCAATAATCTGTACAGAATCTGTATGTAGAATCAGGTATAGGAACAAGCAAACATGGCGAACTCCAGGGACTCGAACTAGGTTTTGCTAAGCCATGTTCTAACAGATAATATACTTCTTTCCTCATCGCAGCTGTTTTTACCATGTTAACATGAAACATGGGTTGTTTTAGAGGTTCAACACACTCAACACACTGGTTTGGGAGGGAATGTCGCAGAATAAGGACGGAAAATCCTTTAACAATCGAGAAATGTATTCCTTTTGTTCTTCGGTCAAATGAGCGAACAATGATAAGTCTGATAACAACTCAAGTTGACAATCTCTCTGAGGTTTGAGGTATACTCTGAAATTTTAAGTCATCTCAATCTTTTTCCACCTCAGTGTCAGAGTCTGCAGTGACCACTGCAATGAAAGTAGTTTTAAAAGGGGAAATTATAACTGGTTCACTTGTAAAATCACAGGCATGATAAGCTTTTAGCATATTAACACGACTGTCATTTTTGATCACGTGTGTGGATAACATAGTCTGTGCTACTCAATATCTTATCCACTACATATGGACCAGAAAATTTAGCAAAGAGAGAAAAACCTGGAATGAGCAAAAGAATAAACACCTGATCGCCGGACTGAAAGTTTCGAAGCTTTGCCCTCGTGTCGTAATGTTTTTTTTATTTGGGACTGGGAAATCTGTAGAGTCTCTCTAACCAAGTGACAAGCTTTGTACAACCTTTCACGTATGTGACTAAGATAATTCAACACATTACAGCGGACATAATCTTTTCCAGACAGGAGGTCTTCCTTTATAATTATTAATGGACCCCAGACTGAATGTCCAAACACTAGTTCAGCAGGACTAAAACCTAGGGATTCTTGTATGGCTTCTCATACTGCAAACAATATAAACAGAACACCTTCATCCCAATCTTTTTCTGTTTCAAAGCAATATTTTCAGAGCATCAATTTTAAGGACTGGTGAAAGTGCTCTAGGGCACTTTGAGGTTCTGGATAATACAGGCTAGAAATTTTATGGCAAATATTCAGGGAGACCAAAGCTTGACAAAATACCTAGAATTGATGCTTGTATAGATAATGTTGGCTCTTCTCAGTTTGTCACCAAACTAGATCTACTTAAATTATATTGAGAAGTTCTGATAACTCTCCATGCTTCAGAAATGTCAACCTATGTAACCCCCGATAATTTTCTACAGTATACAAGAATGCCCTTTGGCTTGAAAACTGCTCCAGCAACATTTCATTTCCATTTTTTAAAACTCTATTTGCCACCCAAATAGAGATAAATTTGAGGCAGAGAGTTTTACATTTACATTTACATTTATTCATTTAGCAGACGCTTTTATCCAAAGCGACTTACAAATGAGACACACTCACACACCAATGGTAGCAGAGCTGCATGCAAGGTGCTAGCTTGCCATCGGGGGCAACTTAGGGTTCAGTGTCTTGCCCAAGGACACTTCGGCATGGGATCACCCGGGCCGGGATTCGAACCACCAACCCTACGATTAGTGGATTAGTGGACAACCCGCTCTACCGACTGAGCCACAGTTTTTCCATTGTTATGTAGTTGAATTAATAGTTTTTTCCAATATGTGATATTAATGTTGTTCTTTGATTTCCAATTTGTTAATATGGTTTTCTTGAAGATGGTTAGTGCTGTAAGAAGCACTATTGTGTTTTCCTTTGTAATGTTGATCCCAGATTTATCTCCAAGTACGCAGAGTGAAGGGATAAGTGGAATACTGCTATTTAGAAAACAAGATGTTTCTTCAGTGATTTGTTTCCAGAAGTGCTTAACTGGTATGCAGTCCCACATGGCATATATGTAATCGCCTGGTTTCTTTTGTGTGCACTACGTGCATATGCATGATTCCCCGAAGCCCATTCTAAGCATCCTATGATCTGTGTAATGAGTTCTATTGATTTTTTAGTTTTGTATCAGTTGTAGACTAGTGATATTTGCTATGAGGGACATGTTCTGTAATATCTGTCACCAAAAGTCTTCTCTAGGTTTGATTGCTAAATCGTCTTCCCATTTTATTTTTTCAGGGTATGGTAAATGAGAAGTCAGATTTGGATATTATTTAATATATTTTGGATAAGACTTTAGTTGGTGGATATATATTTAGTTGTTCTGATATTAATGGGGGGGGGGGGTCTAATGTGCTGTCTATTAGGTTGATTTTTAGAGCTTATAGGAAATGTTCAAGGAAATGTTTATATTCTAGTCCATGTTTTTCAATGCGATATGGGAATGATGCAAATGTGTTGTTTTGATATGTGTTTAAGGTGCTTAATGCCTTTTTCTATCCATGTGGAGATGTTTATCTTAACTGTGTTTTTGAAGTCAGGGTTATATATGCCATACAGGAGTGTGCTCAGTTAGTTGGAGTGGTGAATTAATAGTTTTCAATTGTTGGATTTTGAAGACTTACCCTGACGAAGGGTAAGTCTGAGATACAAATTTTTACTGCACAGTGTCTCTGCTGTATCTAGCTAATTCTCATGTATCTGACTGGGCTTTATTCATTTGATTATACAGTGCATCCGGAAAGTATTCACAGCGTTCACTTGTTCCGCATTTTGTTATGTTACAGTCTTATTCCAAAATGGATTAAATTCATTATTTTCCTCAAAATTCTACAAACAATACCCGACAATGACAAAGTGAAAGTTGTTTAAAATCTTTGCAAATTTATTATTAAAAAAAAAAAAAAAAAAAAAAAAAAAAAGCACATGTACATAAGTATTCACAGCTTTTGCCATGACACTCAAAATTGAGCTCAGGTGCATCCTGTTTCCACTGATCATCCTTGAGATGTTTCTACAACTTGATTGGAGTCCACCTTTGGTAAATTCAATTGATTGGACATGATTTAGAAAGGCACACACCTGTCTATATAAGGTCCCACAGTTAACAATATCAGAGCACAAACCAAGCCATGAAGTCCAAGGAACTGTCTGTAGACCTCTGAGACAGGATTGTATCGAGGCACAGATCTGGGGAAGTGTACAGAAACATTTCTGCAGCATTGAAGGTGTCAATGAGCACAGTGGCCTCCATCATCCATAAATGGAAGAAGTTTGGAACCAGCAGGACTCTTATAGAGCTAGCCGCCTGGCCAAACTGAGCGATGAGAACCTTCCAGGAGAACAACAATCTCTGCAGAAATCAGGCCTGAATGGTAGAGTGGCCAGACGGAAGCCACTCCTCAGTAAAAGGTACATGACAGCCCGTCTGGAGTTTGCCAAAAGGCATCTGAAGGACTCTCAGACCAAAGATCGAACAAAGATTGAACACTTTGGCCTGAATGGCAAGCGCCGTGTCTGGAGGAAACCAGGCACCACTCATCACCATGGCCAATACTATCCCTACAGTGAAGCATGGTGGTGGAAGAATTATGCTGTGGGGATGAAGGTATCTGGGGTGAAGGTATCCAGGTCAGACTGTTTGCTGTTAAAAAAAATTTATCTTATAGTGGATAATTTGGGACCTTTGTGGAATCAAGCACAACTGGAATCAAAATCAAATAGAGGTTGCTATTTGAATTACCATTCGATAGAACCAGGTGGACAGGTAGGATAACAGGGAATTAGATAGTTAGCTAGCTAGATAGGTGATGGATGAATGGTGCTATTTATATAGGAGCATTACGGGTAGGTAGATCAGGGTGGATAGATAGAAATATAGATTGATAGAATTTCATATCAGGTATGAGATGTTAGGATTTGTATAGGTTGATGAATAGATGTGTGAGTAGAGCGTAGGGGTTGGGGAGAGAGAAAGGAAAAAAAGAAAAATACTGACAACTACAGATAGATAGATCGAAAGATAGGATCACCGAGTAGACATATAATTCTATAGTCTGAGTTAATTGATTGTGTGTGTGTGTGTGTGTGTGTGTGTGTGTGCATGACTGGGAAAGAGTGTAGTATAACCAAGAGGTCATGTTTTATCTCGGTAAAGATGGCTGTCTATGAAAAGTTTATCTACTGATAAAACTGCTCTTCTTCCTTCTTTTATCATTTCTCTTCTTATGTTTAATAGTGTCTTCCTTCAGATTATGATTTCTCATGGAACTGGTCATTAATTTCATAGTCTGTACCTCGTAATTCTCCTCCTTTACTCATGATGAGTTCCTTGTGTTTGTATCGCTCTACTTTTTCGACGATGGGTCTTTGTCCTTTACTTTGTGGATTTTTGCCTCCTAGACCAGTTCCTCCCATTATTCTTTGCAGGACCTCTCAAGCTCCATCAGGTTGGACGTGGAGCATCGGTGCACAGCCATTTTCAGATCTCTCCAGAGATGTTCAATTGTGTTCAAGTCTGGGCTCTGGCTGGGCCACTCAAGGACATTCACAGAGTTGTCCTGTAGCCACTCCTTTGTTATCTTGTGCTTAGGGTCACTGTGTGCTTAGGGTCATTGTCCTGTTAAAATATGAACCTTCGCCCCTGTCTGTGGTCTAGAGTACTCTGGAGAAGGTTTTCATTAAGGATGTCTCTGTACATTACTGCATTCATTTTTCTTTCTATCCTGACTAGTCTCCCAGTTCCTGCCACTGAAAACATCCCAACAGCATGATGCTTCCACCACCATGCTTCACTGTATGGATGTTATTGGCCAGGTGATGAGTGGTGCCTGGTTTCCTCCAGACATGACGCTTGCCATTCAGGCCAAAGAGTTCAATCTTTGTCTTGGTCTTGGACTGAGAGTCCTTCGGGTGCCTTTTGGAAAACTTCAGGTGGGCTGTCATGTGCCTTTTACTGAGGTGTAGTTACATCTGGCCACTCTACCATACAGGTCTGATTGGTGGCGTGCTGCAAAGATGATTGTTCTTTTGGTTGATGGTTGTTCAAAGATCTTCAAAGGTTCAAAGATGGTTGTTTCTCCTATCTCCACAGAGACACACTGGAGCTCTGTGAGAGTGACCATCAGGTTTTGGTCACCTCATGGTCACTCTCACAGAGACATGCTGGAGTTCTGTGAGAGTGACCATCAGGTTTTGGTCACATCCTTTACGATTGTTCAGTTTGGCCGAGTGGCCAGCTCTTGGAAAAGTCCTAGTGGTTAAAACTTCTTCCATTTATGGATGATGGAGGCCACTGTGCTCATTGGGACCTTCAATGCTGCAGAAGTGTTTATGTACCCTTCCCCAGATCTGTGCCTCGATACAATCTTGTGTCGGAGGTCTACAGACAATTCCTTGGACTTCTTGGCTTGGTTTGTCCTCTGACATGCATTGTTAACTGTGGGACCTTATATAGACAGGTGTGTGCCTTTCCAAATCATGTCCATTCAGCGTAATTTACCACAGCTGGACGCCAATCAAGTTGTAGAAACATCTGAAGGATGATCAGTGGAAACAGGATGCACCTGAGTTCAATATTGAATGTCATGGCAAAGGCTTTTTAGGTGCTTTTTTTTTTTTTAATAAATTTGCAAATATTTCTAACAAACTTCTTTGTCATTGTTGTCATTATGGGGTATTGTTTGTAGAATTATGAGGAAAATAATGAATTTAATCCATTTTGGAATAAGGCTGTAACATAACAAAATGTGGGAAAAGTGAAGGTCACATGCTGTGAGTAGTAACCTGAAGAACTGTCTTGAGTACAAGTGGTGGGAATGAGACTCCTATGCACAGTGAAGAGCCTGGCTATCTTCAGAGAAGAGCTGCTCCTCCTAAGAGGAGTCAGTTGATATGTTGTTGTTGTTGTTTGTCCATCGGTGTCGATAAGGACCATTTATGTCATCTATTCACTTGGGAGGTGGGTCCGGAGATGGCTGATCAGTCCAATCCGGGCCCAGAAGAGTCTGTTGCAGTGAAGACATGGATATGCAAGTTGCTGACTGGAAGATGTGTAACCGCTATTCCTGACTGGACAGACACCCTGGGACAGACTCAGAGCCCGTGGGAGATATTATATCTCACAATTAGGTTTGGAAATGTCTGGAGCGAAAATATGTGACAGGGTATATGACCTTTTCAGCCTCTTGCCACTTCAACTCCCACCAAGAAAAACGAAAACGAATGAATAAATGAAAGTTATTATTTATAAGAACTGTAAAATCTAGATTAACCCAGTTAACACCCCCCCAAATAACCATTGTATTAGTAAGATTATTTAGTAACACCTGCCAAAATGTGAGTTAAAGCATAGGTACATAATAGAAAATGGTTCAGAGCTTGTCTGCGATAAATGAATGAATGCACTGTCTAAACACAAACAAATATCCACCCATCCATACATCCATATTATGTACCGCTTATCCTATGCAGGGTTGCAGGGAGCCTGAAGCCTATCCCATGGGACTCGTAGCACAAGGCAGGGGATAATCTGGATGGGGTGCCAATCCATCAAAAGGAACAATCACACTTTCATACACTCATTCACACATTGTGGACAATTTTGGAAATTCCAGACTGTCTACAATGCATATCTTTGGTGTGGGTGAGGAAACAAGAGTATCTGGAGGAAATGAAGCACAGGGAGAGCATGCAAGCTCCATGCACACAGGTCGGAGGTGGGAATCGAATATAAAGAGAACTGAGGACTTTTTTCTGGTTTACTGCAGACTGTAAATTCATACTGTGTAAAAAATCTGATTTCAGTTTACAAGTTTAAATGTAAACCTTTCAAAATTGTTCAGCACTCTTTTATAAAAGATTTATGATAATGAATGTGTTATGATGCTCTGATACAGGAGTCCTTCAAATAGAGTCTGATAATTTATTTTAAAAGTTATGTTCACTGTAAATTTACTAAACTTTGTTTTCATTCATTCGTGTAACTTCAGTAACTGCTTTATCCTCAGTCAGGGTTGTAGTTTATCCAGAACCTATCATAGGAACACTAGGTATGAGGTGGGAATACACCCTGGATGGGACACTAGACTATCACATCACACCACACATGCACCCTTAGAAACGTTTTAAAGTGACCCATCATTCTGCTATGTTTTTAATGTACATGTTACACAGTAACCTGAGCCTAGGATCAAACCAGGGAGCCTTGAGCTATGAGATTACGAAGCTACATAAACATCCTTGTTTTTCTGTTTTATTTGTTCATGAAAACAAATACACAATTTGGTGACTCTATTGAGATTTGTTCCTCTCAGTTCAATGCCTTTTTGAGATGCCTGGCTTCCGGATCAGTTTTTTCTTAAAGTGGTAGCACTTTTTCATTTTCCCTTAAACAGGGACCAAAATGTTGCCTGTTTCAGTAGTTTCTATTATGGTCAGAGTTTAGAAAACATGACAATATAATAATTCGCTGTGTTATAATGCTAACGACCAAACTTTTCTTCCTTGCCACAGGGAGAGCAAACACCTGAAACACCTACCATGTTTCCTTTGTCCCTCTGTTGAAAGAGAGATGCTGGGAAAGTGAACAGCTTGCTCACTAAATGAGAACTCCACAGAGAGTTTGGTAAAACAAGTGCTTAAAAAAGAGGAAGTGATTAAAATGAATTATTTATTTAATGTGTAGGATAGAGCCCATTCATCTCAGGTGCTAGTGATAAACTATCTTGAATTGAGCTTGACAATGTCATCATGACTAAGAGTCAGCTTTAGTGAATTTTCTCTCTTTCCCCATGCGGCTTCATTCTTCTGCATTGCCGGAAGACAGAAAGCAACAAAGCTTTGATTTTGTAAAATGTATTACTCATGAGCTTTAGTTTACACTAAAGTTAGATGACATAAATACCATCCATATATTATCATCACTGAACAAATGATTATATTTTGGTTCTGAGCTTGACCTTTGACCAAATGTTTGCAGAATGGTTTATATTTTATATGGTTTATATTGTGTGTTATATAAATCATATTTTAGTAACATTTTGGTTATTTATGGAGTTATGTGTCTATTTTCATTTGAAATATCTCACAGCCTGCAGCTGGTTAATACTGTTAGGAAATGAAGCATGTGCTGTCACTCCATTAGATATGTTATTTGTGATAATGACATATAAGACACTGTGTTTTGACAATGTGCCCATCCCAAGCTTCTGATCTGTAGTCTAATCTTCTCATCAGTGTTCATCAGCATGCTTGTTCATTCTTGCAGAAAAAGACAATTTAGGCTTTCAAACAACTTACACAACACTGGTATCAGTTAGCGCAAGAATTATGTGCAAGTTAATTAATTCAGTTCCAGTGGTGTTTTTTTTTTTTTTTACATTCTGTCTTAAAGGTACAGTGTTGAACTTCAGTTCTTTCTTCTGCATAATACATATACAGTATATGATAAATAAAGACTATTTGCTTGCATCTTAATCTATATAATTATCATGTGATCTTCAGTGATGTCCAATATTTAAAAAAAAAGAAAAGAAATTCTGATTTGATTCATTTAGTTTAAACGTTTGTTTACTGAGTGACCCACAATGGCATTCAATCACCTGCTGATAGTCATGCCAATGGCATTTGCTGTGTCTCTACCTAAAGAGAGTGATGCAGCAGTGTTCTAGTTCTGTCCAGCTCTGTCACCTCCTCCTTATTTACATACAGTGGTGTGAAAAAGTGTTTGCCCCCTTCCTCATTTCCTGTTCCTTTGCATGTTTGTCACACTTAAGTGTTTCGGAACATCAAACCAATTTAAACAATAGTCAAGGACAACACAAGTAAACACAAAATGCAATTTGTAAATGAAGG
>JAFFST010014228.1:3468-13487 GCA_022414735.1 Noturus placidus | reverse complement strand
AATGCAGTGTGGATAAGATCGGGGTGATGTGGTCATATTTCTTGGTTCTAGTTAGAACCCTAGCAGCTGCGTTCTGGACTAACTGGAGTTTCTTTATGTTTCTACTGGAACATCCAGACAGTAATGAATTTCTCAAGGTGGCAGCTGATCAATACAGCTACATAATTACCTGTTTCCTAGAACAAGTTCAAGTCATGTTCGTCCATAGGAAACTAATTGCAGAATAGAAACGTAGAAAACTCCAACTTGTAAATAAAAGGAAGATCTAGTGGAAGTTCAGGACGCTGTTTTATAGGTTTTCCATTCCGCAAATGTGGGCGCACTAATGGGTCCTTAATATTAACAAACCGTCCTGTGGGACTTCATCCGTGGAGTGTTGTTTGATATGAAGAGGCACACTGTTTACACGTCCGGGACACGAGGACCCCACTAGGTAAATTCAACCTTTATCTACCATGTTTATTAGGTCTCTGCTTTTTATTAAACTACCGATGCGTGTGTCTTTGCTCTAAACGTGGTGCACTTTTGTTTTATTGGTGTCATTGTAGGTTTTCAGACCAAACAGTTCTTTGGTCCTGCTCCTACAGTCAATTCCAAAAAAAAATATTGGCACCCTTGTTCAAATGTTGTCGTTGTTTTTTCTTAGCTTAATCTCACACTGAAAATATGAAAGAATTCTAACTTTTAATTAAAGTTCATTTATTCTATTAAACAAACAAGTATTTTAACAGTTGCTAATGCGTCCCAGTTTTTGGCATCACTTCTTATGAACAATATGTAACTGAAACATCCATCCATCCATCCATCTTCTACTGCTTACTCCTTTATCAGTGTCATGGGGAACCTGGAGCCTATCCTAGGAGGCATCGGGCACAAGGCGGGGTACACCCTGGACAGAGTGCCAGTCCATCACAGGGCACAATCACACACACACTCACACACACATTCATACACTACGGACACTTTAGACACGCCCATCAGACTACCATGCATGTCTTTGGACTGGAGGAGGAAACAGGAGTACCTGGAGGAAACCCCCGGACACACGGGGAGAACATGCAAACTCCACACACACATGGCCCCGGCGAGATTCGAACCCCGAATCCTGGAGGTGTGAGGCGGACGTGCTAACCACTAATCCACCGTGTGCCCCGTAACTGAACCATGTTTGCAATTATATTTTGCATTTAATTTATTTTTTTCAACCAAATGTTTCACCGAAACTCTTAAGAGCTCAACCGTGACTTCCTGTTTCACTGAGGCAAGACCAAAGCGTTCAGAGTAACAAAAGTAAATGGGTTTGAAAGTTTTAACGAGAATATGGGGGGGGGGGGGCAAGAATTTTGTCTTTCATTTGATTGCTTACTTATTCATATACAGAATATTACCTGGGACATGAACTAACATGTTTTAATGATTTATGATGTCCTCATTTGCTTGAAATTATACAAAATTGCTCTGCCCATTATCTCTAGCCAAAGCATACAGTGAACGCCAGAAGTATTGGCACTCTTCATGAGAATTTAGCAAAAAACGACTGTGTGAAATAAACTTTACATACAATGAAATGGCATTTTTCTCATACAGTCTATCACCTGCTCACTCTTTTATATAAAAAAAAAAAACGCGCCCAACTGTTACTGTCCGATCTGCAATAGCAGTAGCCTTATCAGCTCCCACCTTTCTCTTGTTATTTCTGCATCTCCTGTTGTTCTTGCCTCACTCTTTTTCACACACACACACACGCACAAACACACACACACACACACACACACACACACACACACACACACACACACACACTTTACCTTTACCTCATCTCAGCTAGTGGTGGCTAGCTTGGTTCTGTCTTGAAGCAAATCAGAAAGTGTGGGATAATTCTGTAACTAATAAAGAAAAAGGGATTGAGGGGGAGCGCTTTGATGGATCAGGCTGAAAAGATATTTCATGTTTTTTGAGAGCGATGTGTGATTCTATGGAGGCCGCGCGCACCCCTGCTGCTCATCTCGGCCCGCAGGCGGCCCCCCCTCTGGCTAACGTTATGGAGAAAGGAAAGTATTTTATAGCGACCACTCTCTCTCACTCTTTCTCTCTCTCTCTAACTTTTTCCCTCTGTCTCTCTTTCTCTGTCTCTCTCAATCTCTCTTACCCCCCCCCCTCTGTCAGACCTCTTTCTTCTTTTGTTCCCCTTTAAAGAATGACTTTAGACATTGTATTTACATATTTAACCATGGATGAAAGAAAGGAGGGGTGATGAGAAGAAGGCCATTTGGGAATATAGATAAGTTGAAGTGAATGAAAATCTTTTTAGTTGTTATTTTGTTTTTCCATGTTTGTTTTTAAATCCTTTTTTATTTGTGAAGTCTAAAATGATATGATGAAGATAAGAAAAGAGATCACCTGGACACCCAGACTCTCTGTTTTGCCTTCGGAACACTTCAAACATCGATGAAGGGTCTGGCGAAAAAAAGGGGGGATCAAATCAAATCTCCAACGTCAGATTTCTGCTTTACCCCAAAGCGTAGTCGATCACGGAAAACGTTAGGGGGGGGTCAGAAAGCTCCAGAATGAAACTATTAAAGCAAATGTGTTTTCGCCGAACTATCTTTGGTGTAAAGGGAATATTGGGTAAAACTGATTCAATATTTACATTTCAGACTTTCATTTTATCCTACGTGGCTCAAAAGTGAGATGAATTCAATCTGGACACAGTCTTGCTCAAGGACCTAACCCTGGGTCTGGGGCTTTTGAAGAATCCTCTGTTGGAGATGGTCAGGGACCCATGCAGACACAGCGTTTGAAAGGTGAACGATAACATATCCCGAAAAGGAAGGTAGGAAAGTATCTAAAAGGCCAGCTGTGGCTCAGTCGGTAGAGCGGGTCGTCCACTAATCCACTAATCGTAGGGTTGGTGGTTGGAATCCCGGCCCGGGTGATCCCATGCCGAAGTGTCCTTGGGCAAGACACTGAACCCTAAGTTGCCCCCGATGGCAAGCTAGCACCTTGCATGCAGCTCTGCTACCATTGGTGTGTGAGTGTGTCTCATTTGTAAGTCGCTCTGGATAAAAGCGTCTGATAAATGAATAAATGTATAAATGTCAATGTAAAAAGCAAAGCACGAGGTTTCTCGCTAGACATAAAATGCAAAATGTTGGTATATGAACTCTCACAAACTTCTGGTCACTACCGTGTCCTCTTTTTAATCCTGTACTAGGTGATGCATCAGTAAAATTATTACTGGTTGTAGTAAATATTATTTTGCACAGTCATTAGATCTTTTGCACCAGAATTTCTGACTATTGTACATTTTTTAAAATGTGTGTGTGTGTGTGTGTGTGTGTGTGTGTGTGTGCGTGTGTGTGTAAAAGGGGGCTGGTAGCAATGGTGGATTTTGGCCATGTTTCGTATTGTGTTCTCAGACTGAAAGGGCATGTTGATTAAACGTATGGGAGGGGCAGGAGCTTAATCTGCTTACCACGGGCCTCTTCTCCTCTCCTCTCCTCTCCTCTAAAGGAATCATTGCAGACTCATTTTAGCATTTTAGACAAGCAATAGAAAACCGGTCAGTCAAGTGGAGGAAACCCTCACGAGCTCCCTGATTAATCATTTAAACCCTCGGCTACTTCAAACGTGTGCTGCGTTCAATGAGGATGTGTGCTTTTAATGGTTCAATAACAGATCATTTATTAATGACTTGTAACTGTCCCTTTGTGTATCAGGCCAATCTGCATCAACTGTCTCTTTAAAGTAGATCATTCTTTTCTTTAACCCTTTGTCTGGATTTTAGGGAAACATAACATGTAAAAAATATATATATATATAAATAAATAAATAGAAATCACCTCCAAATCCATCTTCAACCGCTTACTCCTTTATCAGGGTCGCGGGGGAACCTGGAGTCTATCCCAGGAAGCATCGGGCACAAGGCGGGGTACACCCTGGACAGGGTGCCATCACAGACATTCACACACGCCAATCAGGCAACCATGCATGTGTTTGGACTGGGGGAGGAAACCGGAGTACCCGGAGGAAACCCCCGACACACGGGGAGCACATGCAAACTCCACACACACATGGCCCTGGCGGGACTCGAACCCCGGACCCTGGAGGTGTGAGGTGGACGTGCTAACCACTAAGCCACCGTGCGCCCCACATCCAAATCGTTTGCTGTAATTTACCACACACCGTTATCCTGAGTTTTATTGCTCTGTAGACTATTTGCACTTCTCAATGACGCATGTCTCTGGTGTCTGTCCACACTTTCTGCACAAGCCTCAATCAAATAAACAAATAAATAAATAAACTCTTTTGCAACTCTTTTGAATGTTGTAGCTTTTTAAAATGAATTTTAAAATAAATATTAATCCCTGAAATCAGTTGCTTCATGTAACAGATTCCATACGTTATTCGTGTATGTCAAGAATATTGCCGTATTTTGTAATTATGGTCATCAAAGTCAAATATTTCAGACCCGAATGTTAACAAATGAATGATATGATGTTTTTACGTATAATGTTTTTTTTTACTGATTAATTAATTAATCAATTTGTATAGCGCTTTTTACAATGGACATTCTCTCAAAGCAGCTTTACAGAAATATCATTTTACATTTACAAGCGACTTACAAATGAGACACACTCACACACCAATGTTAGCAGAGCTGCATGCAAGGTGCTAGCTTGCCATCGGGGGCAACTTAGGGTTCAGTGTCTTGCCCAAGGACACTTCGGCATGGGATCACCCAAACCACCAACCCTACGATTAGTGGATTAGTGGACAACCCGCTCTACCAACTGAGCCACAGCCGCCCTACTGATGCACTGTATTCCTAAACAGAGACAGTCCATTTATTTATTGTCTTCACATAAGTGACAAAATATGTATATCATTACATGCAAGTCTAAGTACTATAAACCACCTAACCCTAATCTGGTTATGTTTTTAAATAATTCACACATGATAGTGTTAATACTGGCTTTGAGTGAGATCAGGTCCCGGCCGCAAAACATGCCACTTAAACATTTAATTGTGTGTACTGAGTACCCCGAGCTGCCATCGATTTACATTTAGATTTATGGCATTTGGCAGACGGGCTTATCCAGAGCGACTCACAGAAGTGCTTTGAAGTCTCTGTCAATAAATACGTCCTGATGGTTCATGAGATCATGGACTAAGAAGACAATCAGTCTAAAAAGTTATTTTTATATTTATGAGGGAGGGAAATAAATTTGAATTTAAACAATTAGGTTGTATTCATTGTAAAACCGGATGAGTTCCATCCATCTTCTACTGCTTACTCCTTTATCAGGGTCATGGGGGAACCTGGAGTCCATCCCAGGGAGCATCGGGCACAAGGCGGGGTACACCCTGGACAGGGTGCCAGACCATCACAGGGCACAATCAGATTCATACACTACGGACACTTTAGACACGCCAATCAGCCTAACATGCATGTGTTTGTACTGGGGGAGGAAAGCGGAGTACCCGGAGGAAACCCCCGGAGAACACGCAAACTCCGCACACACATAGCCATGGTGGGACTCGAACCCCGGACCCTGAAGGTGTGAGGCGAACATGCTAACCACTAAGCCACCTTGCGCGCTCGGATAAGTTCCTTTAACTCAAAAAAACTCAAACAAAACTAATTACCTCAAAATTTTTAAGTTGATAAATCAATTTCTTCAATCCAAATACACTTAAATATATATATATTAAAAAAATTTGAGCTCAAACTTGCTATAGTTAAGAGTATTTGGATTAAAGAAATGAAAGAGTTAAATGAACTTATCCAGGTTTTACATCTGAATAAATGAATGAGCCAGGTTTGAGTTATAACAGGTCTCGAAATGAACCAGTTATTACTAAATAAATCTTTTATGCTAACGAGAGACTTGTGTACATTTCATTTTCGGCCACACTGTTTCGTTACAACTCTAATCACTGTAATCAAGTGTGCATTTCCAGACACAACAACTGGTGATGTGTCACAGACTAAATCTTCACAATAACAAGTGTCTGATTGGAGGCTAGTCAATTATGCTATGATGCAATATTATTTCGACATTTGTTTCATTTTTATCCCGTTCATATGGTTAATTTCTTGGAAAATCTTGCTTAGTTTAGCTTTGGCCTGTACTCTCTGTTTGTATTATGTATGACGTATTGTGACACCTATCGTCCTAGTATTGGGATTATTATTTTATGCTCCAATTTTGTCAATTGATACACTATTAATCAAGCTACATCATGATCAAACGTTTGAAGAATAAAACTTTACAGCTTTTCTGTGAATCCTGGAGCTTCTAGTTGGCTTTAGCGGTTTATATACAGCTTTTCCAGTTCATTTCTCATACCACAATAGATACCGTCCACGCTGATGTAAACCGAATGACTCGGCCGGGCTGTAAACAGCACGGCCGCAATAACAGGGTTAAAACTGAGGAGCAGACGGACGAGCCTTTCCATCACATGGTGTGTAAACACAGATGACTGCATGTGCGCTGTCAAACAACGTGCTATCAGATGCTTACACTTAACTACTGAGTTCATCCAGCTTTCAACTAGGTATCATTCAGAATGGCTTTGGAAGCTAAAAATAGCTGAGCATCCAGTGGAAGAGTAGAAACACAGCCCATGGTGGAAGCTAGTGCGCTGTAAAACTGTGTTATATACTACTGATTATAAAATAATGTTGTTTCCGGTGCAAAAATGAAAAAAAAAAAATAATAATTGTTCAATATAGGTGTGCAATATTTTTGGCACCCTTATATAATATTATATTCCCATTGATCTTTTACATTTTTAGCACACCTGGGTGACTAGGAACAGGAAATTGTTCAACCGTGACTTCCTGTTTAATGGGGGTATAAATACGAGGTAACACATAGACCAAATTCCCTTAGTCATTCATAACAATGGGTAAGAGCAGGGAATATAGCTGGGATGTGCGGCAAAAGGTTGTTGAGCTTCACAAAGTGGGAAGTGTCTATTAGAAAATAATAAAAACATTGTAAACGCCCATTTCTACCATCAGGGCAATCATTAAGAAGTTTCAGTCGACTGGAAATGTTCTGAATCGACCTGGGATTGGACGTGTGTTTATATCGTCTCAACACACTGTGAAGAGGACGGGTCGAGTGGATAAAACATCTCCAAGGATCACAGCTGGAGAATTGCAGAAGTTAGTTGTGTTTTGAGGTCAGAACGTCTCCAAAACTACAATCTGAAGGCACCGACATCACCACAAGATGTTTGGAAGGGTTTCAAGAAAAGCGTCTCTACTCTCATCCAAAAACAAACTCGAGCGTCTTTTGTGTGCCGACACTACTGGATCTCAGATGGGATCGGGTTCTATGGTCAAATGACACCAAAATAGAGCTTTTTGGTAATAAACTCCAGAGGAGGTTTTGGAGCACACAGAGAGGTAGCCATATGGAAAAGTACCTCATGCCCACGGTTAAATATGGAGGTGGATCTTTAATGTTTTTCTGCCAGAGGATACATGTATTGTTAGAATACATGGCATCATGGACTCGATCAAATATCAACAGATATTAAATGAAATCCTGACTGCCTTTGACAGAACACCTCAAATGGGTCATGGCTGGATCTTCCAGCAGGACGATGATCCAAAACATCATCAAAATCAACACAGAAATGGTTTACTGACCAAAAATCAAGGTCCTGCCATGACCATCCCAGTCCCCTGACCTGAACCCCATAGAAAACCTGTAGAGTGAACTGAAGAGGAGAGTCCACCAGCGTGGACCTCGAAATGTGAAGGATCTGGAGAGGTTCTGTATGGAGGAACGCTCTCAGATCCCTCACCATGTATTCTCCAACCTCATCAGGCATCAGACGGAATCATACAGTATATCAGAAGTGATTTTGGTGATAATAAAGCTCCAATTGATGTATTCTAATTTTATATCTATTTTTGATGTCATACTTATTCTGCTGTTTTATCAAACTTTCCTTAAGCACAACACAAATAAAATAGCACACTTCACACACCAAACACATCTGGGCTGTGCAAATTAAAATTTTCGGCCAAAATGTCCCTTTAAAGTCGTCCTCTTTGAAAACGTGAACTCTGATGTACTGAAGACCGTGATATTGAATTTTTTATATTGTTTCAGCCCTTAGAAAGACATCCCACTCTTGTAATGAAGTACTAGCTAAAGTTTTGCTAAAATGTTCAATTATGAAGTTTGCAAACATATCGCATCGCACCAGATGCTTGAGGCGGCCCGGTCCTAGTGTGCCCCGGATTACGGAGGTGACCGAAGGTTATAGGAGTGAATGAAACAAATAGATCACTTGTGGGTTCCTAAGAGATAATGAAGTGATTGAAAACTACCCAAGGTCCTTGTAAGGGCACTTGAGTGTGAATCGCTAATCAGGAAGGAGTCTCTCTCTCTCTCTGTCTCTCTCTCTCTCTCTCTCACTCATTCTCTAATCCATCTTTGAGTGCCGGGACTGGATTCAGCAGTGTGTCTAAAGGGGGGGAAGGGAGTGAAGGATAGAAAGAGGACAGAGAAAGAGAATAAGAGAGAGAGAGAGGGGTATACGAGGACACCCTGCTGATTTTGGCTCTGGAGGATCCATTCATGCGGAGGGCCTTCACGTACTATTCCCACAGTTCACACAGACGCACACACTCTCCACCTAAATTAGATTAGACTCCTCTTCATTATTCTCAGTGAGAACGCTGGCCTTTCTCTGCCAGACATCCCTCACTCTTCGGTCTTCTTCAGTGCAACAAGCCCACTCTTAAGTATACACACACACACACACACACACACACACACACACACACACAACCTAAAGCTTTAAGTATAAACTTCTATTGTGTGGAAGAAATCGTTTATCATGTCACCGTCTGACGTAAAGACTGGTGCCGAGAACGTACTGTTACAAAGCGTTCACACTGGAGACTCCTTCCATAAATGTTCAACAAACCCCTGTGGATGAGATGTTATGAAAACAATTGAAAGCTAGGATCTGAACTACTCTGAGAGCCGCAGAGTTCTGAACGGAAAATTAAATGATGCTGTTGTGCTTTGAGATGACGTAGAAGTAACGTTAAGCAGGCATCAACGTAACGTTTAATCCGTGTAAATCTCGGATCTCTCTTTATTGTGAATTCTGAATGTTAACACGAGTGTTCAAGCTGGTCATGGTGGACTTCACGGGCTTCACTCATGATATGAACACTGGTTATTGCAGATGTTGAATTTTTGGCTTAGTTTTTAAATACTAAAGCAAATATGAATGAATACAAGCGTTAATTTGTTAACATGAACGATATTATGTTAATGTTTGAAGTACATGAAGCATAAAATAATGCATTAAATAATCTCGTTTGTGAAAGATTTCTTTTTTTTGTTATTTTGTTTACAAACCAGGGTTTTTTTTAAATTATGTTTAGTTATAGTTTAGTGTTTATTATGATGCATGTTAGACTATCTGTCGCCAGTCGATTGCAAACAATGCTGCTATCCTCGCCCCAGAGTCCCATTCAGTCTTGAGTGCTTTTTGGGGGGGCGAAAGGGGTAATACAGTTTCTGTTTTGTGGTGCTAAAAGTTTTGACACTTTGTGCACAGACATAAACATACATACTTACTAGCCAACCCTTATCAAACCTCACTACAACAAGGTTAATGTAGAAGTTTTTATTTAATAAGAAAACCACATGATTCTCAGTGCAGAGGGTTCAGTGCCACTTCTCTCTCCCTCTCTCCCTCTGTCTCACGCTTTCTCTCTCTCACTCTTTCTCTCTCTCACTCTCCCCCTCTCTCTCTCTCTCTCTCTCTCTCTCTCTCTCTCCCTCTCTCCCTCTCTCTTTCTCACTCTCTCTCTCTCCCTCTCTCTTACTCACTCTCTCTCTCTCCCTCTCTCCCTCTCTCTCTCTCTCCCTCTCTCCCTCTCTCTCTCTCTTTTTCTCTCTCTCTCTCTCTCTTTCTCTCTCTCTCCCTCTCTCCCTCTCTCTCTCTCTTTTACTCACTCTCTCTCTCTC
>JAFFST010014211.1:23686-31186 GCA_022414735.1 Noturus placidus | reverse complement strand
ACTACAGCTTTATGTTGTTAGCTCTCCAATCTGCCGCTATGAGTCTCGAATGCTGTGTTTTTACTCACAAAGGACAAGTTTGTTGTCCGACAAGAAACAAAACAAATGTCATGGGCGTGTCCAAAGGTCTTTTCAGTTGATCTGTAAGCTGTCTGATCTGTAAGATCTTGGAAGCTGTCTGTTCCACTGAAAGACGGGTCGCAAGCTTAAACGCTATTGGCCAACAGGTTTATTAACGGGAAGTGACAACGAGTGTGTACCTTGAAGTCACTATCCCTAAACTCATTTCCCTTCTTTGAATGTCAATAATGACAATAAAAATGTATCTACAGAACTTCTTTCTGTCCACTGAGACGGCACGGCCTCGGGTTACTGACATCATCACCAGCGTGCGTTTGTGTCTGCCAGAAACAATAAAATAACTCTGAAGCAGCAGATATAATGCAATAACTGTATAATGTTTGTATTTTAACCAGCTATTGTAATATCACACCACTTACCTCTATCTTCTTCCAGTCTGAAGCAAATGACCTATCTAGAAGGTTAACGCTGATTGGCCAACACAGTTCCACGCAAGAAGCTCCTTTCACCAGTGAGCAACCTTTAGACACGCCCCTACCTTTAGACACGCCTATTTTCTCCAAACTGAAGCTATCCGTATCTCTAATGGCGGGTGATAACAGTAAAAACATACCTTAAGATGGACAGCTCTGGCTGAACTATCTCAACTTATACGTTATTTTATTACTATTATCTCGTATAGCTCAGAAATTGAAGTTAGCAATTAAACAAACCACGATCGCGCTCATTTGCTTCTTTTCATACGTTTGAGATTAGATCGTTAACAAGTTCGTAACTTGCAGGAACATTTGCACATTTAAGCACACAGAGCCCAAGGTGTATCCATGGAAACAGATCACAACTACGGTCAAGACGATGTGACGCTTCTCCCATCACTCAAACAAAAAAAGGTTGAGTCAGACGACAGTGACGTCTCCAGTGCAAGCGTGCTGCAGGAGATTAACTCCATAACAGCGAGGTTGGATTTTCTAGATAGAAATCTGGAGGACATCGAAGACAAAATCAGATAAAACAGCACTATGATTGCGATCACCTCCAAATCGGTGGAGTTTAATCCTGCAGAACGTGAGCGTTATGAGATGGAATCTCCGCATTAAAGGGATTAAAGGACCTGCTGATGAGAATGCACGGAAAGAGGTGGTTGGACTTCTGGGTAACACAGCCCCACATCTGGCACGGAAGCTGGAAGAGGTCATTGAGTCAGTTGGGAGAAAGGAGAGTAGAAGACACGGTCAAATGATTGTTCAGGTCACCGTGCGACGATACAGAGATCAAATCTGGAAGACTCCAAAGAATTTGCATGTGTGCATTGACCGTGGAGTCAGGTCACAGAAGATCTGTCAAATGATGACCGGGGTGCTCATGCAGATCGTTGGCTGCTTATTCAGGAAGCCAGAAGCGTGCGTAGAAAGGCATGTTATCGAGGTCCTTTGGGATACATCGACGTCCGTTTAATTTCACTTGCAAATAAAAGCTTGGCCTGATGAAACAAAGAAGAGGCTATCTTCCTGCTCCGCCTCTGACGTCACTACACCAGGCTCGTCTTCGCACATCGCTCCGCCTTCCTGCTCAGCCGAGGACGTCGCTCCGCCTTCCTGCTCAGCCGAGGACGTCGCTCCGCCTTCCTGCTCAGCCGAGGACGTCGCTCCGGGACTTCAGGGATCTGGTTTCCATTGGGGGTTATAAATTAATCATCAGTAACGAGATATAAAATTTACAACTAAATTAAAAACGCACACATTACATGTAATTACACGCATGCAATCCGCCGGCAACGTTACCATGGTGAAGATAACGCGCGGCAGCGAGTCCTGTCAGAGCGTTAGCATGTTAGCGGAGTGTTAAATGCTTGTGTTTTTACACGTTTTAAATTGGGGTCAGTTTGAAATAAAGTGTATACATGGAAATAAATAAATGTCAATAAATGTTCCTTAATAAATGTTCTTGTAGACTGCATCGTTGAGAACTGCCTGGAACCGTGTGCTCACAAGACTGTTGAGAACATCGTAACAGAAAGTGAGAAATTTCAGCATCTTCTTCAGCATAGTGTGTGTGTGTGTGTGTGTGTGTGTGTGTGTGTGTGTGACACCTGCTGCGTGACTAAATCATCATGTATTTTCCTCTTCTCCAGTGAAGAAACAGGATCCATCGGCGTCTGTTGATGATCTGTGGGAGCGGACTGGTGCGTACCTCAGATGTGTCCAAAATTCACTGAAAAAATGGGACACTTCATTTGAGAAATGATAATAAAAAATAATAAGTGCACTTACCTTTAAAACAGATGATGCTGTGATGAAAGATTTGGATTTGTTTTTTGATTGTATCGACATGATTGATGACAGCCCCGTCGACGCCACAAGTAAAGTATTTATTTATATATATATATATGTACTTCCTCTGCATTTATTGTAAATGTTTAGTGTCTAGTGCGGCGCTAACTTGTGTTAGAGAAATGTGCTACAGCACGGGAAAGAAGTATTGGGTGTGTCTACGTTTTTTTCAGTAAATATATTTCCAATGAGGTTTCACACATGAAGTTTTCACCAGACTTCAGAATTAACTCGAGAAATCCAGAAATAAAAAGAATTCACAACATTCAAGTCCAATGAGATTGGATTGGACAACATTCAAATGAGACGGGAAAAAAGTATTGAACACACTAAGAAAAAGTAGTTCGCTAAGGCAAGGAACCAGCTGAAATCCATAAGTAAGTACACCCCCTACCTGTGCAGATTAGTATCAGCTCGATTAGTAAAGTGATGGTCTATTAAAAGGTGTCACAAGAAACATGTCATGATGGTTGTAAATATGTCTGTGTTTTATTCCTCTTATCCCACAACAACTTCCCATTGATTACAAAATGTTTACTTATTAATGAGTGACGCATCATGCTTTTATCCATTTATGTCAAGTTTGTTATAGCAGCTATAAACAACCAGTCATTCCTTCACCAGCGTCTCTTCTGATAAGACAAAAAAACGAACAAAAGTCATGTTACAGAGAAACCGCAAGCGTGAAGATGCCAGAAAACGTTAGCGCTTTACCCTCGACTGTTAGCAGTAGCGTTGGCTCTGACACTGGAGACTCCTTCCCTAAATGTTACATAAACACATTGTACCTTAAAGAAAACGTGACCGTGTCAGCAGTTACATGGTTTTAAATCTGTTGATGTAGAGCGTCCGCTGCTGTACACGTCCCTGTGAATGAGCCATTAATATAGACATGATAATATATTCTAAACCTGTCAGAGCCGCTGTTAGAGAAATGAATCAACGCCTTCTGACCAATCAGAGTTCAGGATTCAGCAGCGCTGTGGTGTAATGATACATTTAACTGCTGTGTTTGTTTCATTCTAGTGTGCCTCATCGAAGCTTTTCTGCATGACTCACTGAAGGAAACGCTCCTGCTTTCGTCCAGAGATACAGGTTATAACCTCATGAAATAAAATCATTTGAATATATGAATTACATTTACAGTACATTACAGTTTATTACATTTACAGAGTTTATGACGTGTAAAAAATAGAAGCTATTAAAAGAAAAGACTCCACTGGCTGTTTTGATTGGAAATGTTTTGAATATTAAGGTTACCTGTTCTGCTGGATCCAAACAGCCGTACGTGGCGTGATGAGCTGCACTGATCACAGCGTTCTGGACACTTTGCGTAAGTCTTTATGCAAATTTAAATGTTTTTAAGTTGCTTGTAAGATTTATTCGCCTAAAAAATGACCTAAAGGAGATGAAGTGAGTGGCAATAGGTTTTACACGTATAAATAATCTGTGAATATTTATTACAATACAACATATAACTTACATTTCCCTTCATGAACTTTATTCTGGAGCTGATTTTTTTTTCGTCTGGTGTCTTTTAACAGAAGAATATTTCGCAAGCAATGAAGGTAAAATTAATTGTAGTTTTGAGAAATTAAAGCTGTAATTTCTGTGCATATAGACTTATAATAAACTGACTGTTTCTCCCTCTCTCCCTCTCTCTCTCCCTCTCTCTCTCTCTGTCCCTCTCTTTCTCTCTCTCCCTCTCTCTCTCTCCCTCTCTCTCCTCTCTCTCTCCCTCTCACTCTCTCTCTCTCCCTCTCTCTCTCTCCCTCTCTCTCTCTCTCTTTGCTCTCAGCGGTTTCTAACTGTTTACTCAAGATGGTTCCTTACTGGAGCAAAAAATGCCTTCCAGCGTCCATTCAGATTTTTGGTAAATTACCCCTTGGTAAAATGTTATTTATAGAAAGAAGATCTGGGATTCGTCGTATTATTTGTGCTGCTGGAGGTTTGGGCTGTACCATGCAGGCTTGATGAATGTTGGAAGATTCTGAAGGACCTTGCAGTCGTTTTAAAAGAAATGCAACCAAATATTTAGTGTTATTTACTTTCATTTACTTCAAAACTATCTGTTCCTATACTTTTGCTCACCTAAAAACCACATCTAGATGTAACTATGAGGACATGAATGACAAAATTCAGATGTTTCATCTCCTATTCATCTTTTGATCTCAAACCGAAATGAATGAAAACAATAGAATTGGCCTTGCTGTTCCAATACATTTGGAGGGGTCTGTACATGGACTGTTAGCTAAGTCAGACACACACTAATAGATTCTATTTCACATAAAGACACTCAAAACATTCTCAATTTACCAAGAGCCCCAAGAGCATGCGAGATTGATGGAAGGGGGCGGGGCTTCCAGGTGGTGTTAGTTAATATGTGAGAGGTTGAAACACCTGTGCAGATCATTCCAGGTTCAGATGTGGATTGGGTCACGTCATGAGCGATAACTGCTGCTAGCACACGCACTGTTAAGTTACAACACTCCTATAAGTAAGGTATAAAGTTTGGCGAGTGATTCATGTTTCTCTCTGGTGTCTCTCAACAGGAGGTGGCACAGCCAGTGAAAAGTCTATCAGCGGTAAGCTCCATTTAGATTGGATTAAAGACACAAAACACACCATGTGATTAATGCAGGATTGTTTTCTTTCAGAATTTCTTGACTGTGTTAACACGTGGAACCTCTTGAAGAACACATGCACGCAAATGACCTTGAATTCGTTTGGTAAATTACATCCTGGTCAATAAATATTCATTTAAACTATTCATTTTAACCAGAATTGGGTTTCATCGGTGTCTGTTCTAATTGTTTTGTTGTGTGTAAAGGTTCCAACCCGACCATCTCTCCCAAGATTAAAGGTGAAATTCATTCGCACAGTGGTAGAAGAGCCTTATTGAGTTTGTTTGCCAGGTTTAAAATATTTTGTTTGAGATTTATTAGTAGCAGTTGTATTAGTAGTAATAATAGTAGTAGTAGTAGTATGAGTATGAGTAGTAGTAGTAGTGGTAGTAGTAGTAGTAGTAGTAATAATAGTAATAGTAGTAGTAGTATGAGTAGTATGAGTAGTAGTAGTATGAGTATGAGTAGTAGTAGTAGTGGTAGTAGTAGTAGTAGTAGTATGAGTAGTATGAGTAGTAGTAGTATGAGTAGTAGTAGTAGTGGTAGTAGTAGTAGTAGTAGTAGTAATAATAGTAATAGTAGTATAGTAGTAGTAGTATGAGTAGTAGTAGTATGAGTAGTAGTAGTATGAGTAGTAGTAGTATGAGTAGTATGAGTAGGAGTAGTATGAGTAGTAGTAGTATGAGTAGTATGAGTAGTAGTAGTAATAGTAAGCTGAAAATACTCATTAATTAGGTACTAACTGGGTATTTTTCACTCTCTCCTAGACTTGTACATCTGCACCATTCATGAGCTGATCTTAGCAACTGCAACGTGTTAAAAACAAGGATGTAACCTTCATGTAAACCAATCAGAGAGCAGATAATTATGTCTAGTATGATTTGCTTTAACAAAACCGATCACATAGAGCATTGGGTTTAATTTACTGGGCCAGTTTAAACATTTAATCATGAACTATTCAATATCTTCCTTGTGCTAGTTTCTGACTTTAACTTTTGTCTTATATTTTCTGTAACTTTGTAAATGACGACTCGTCCTCAGTGTGTTTCCTGAGACCGAAATAAATGAAATTCAATCACAGCCTGTGGGGGTTACAGTATTTTCTGAAGCCATGGTGCACCTGGTGGTCAGAAATGGGAACTACTGCAAGCGCTGATAGAGGGGCAGGATTCACGCTGCCCCACGCTCGTGCTATGAACATTTTGATTATTAATGCTGAGGACGAACTGAGCTCAAGGGAATTTAAAAAGGGGATTTATTTACGTGCGCACTATTATTTTAGTTTATTTTTCAGAACTGTTTTTTGTATATGTATGTACCAGCCCTGTGTATTTAATACACTTTATGCAAGCTGTCATCGCCAGCAGTGGGACTCTGTGATAGATGGCCTCGTAGATACTATTAATTCCTCCATGTGTTATAAAAACCTGATTTGCATGTCCATTGGCATCCATTTGCATTGGTCATTGTGTGGACGCCAGTCTAAAACAAGTGTGTTGTTGACCAGTGTGGAAGGTTTTGGTCCAGCATGTCGCCACACAACCTTCTGTGGTAGCTCAGCAACGGCAGAGGTGAAGATTTCAGATAGATTTGGGTCCAGACGTTCAAACCGAGTTCAAAAACACATATCAATTACGCCGTGTTCCCCTGAACTCTGAACGAACATCTTGTTGATCCAACGACTTCCTTCTACACAAGGATTTTTCCTGCACTGGTGAGAGAAGGTTGGGTCCACCGGAGGGCAGTGATGAGCAAAGTGCAGTGGAGGAACAGCGTCTGAAAAGAAAATACAGACAAAATTATTTTGATCATCAGTAAGATTAGAAACATAGAAAATTTTTTAAAATATGTAACTATTAAAGCTGCAATAGTGAACTTTGGCCTCTCTATCGCCCTCTCTGTTTGAAACATAAAATTGCAAGTAACTTGCAGAGTTGTTTTTTGTTGTTTGTTTGTTTTGGGGTTTTTTTTTTACACGTGGGTTGTGCTTTTGAACTTATTGTAGACCTTAAAAATATGTTCAATGTTTGGATTTGTTTTAAGAAAATTAATAAATAAATAAATTAACATCACTGTCCCTGATGTGGGTAATGTTTCATCACAACACACTGTGTATGTGTGTGTGTGTGTCTTAATAGCATTCAAAACAGTGTTACTATGAATGCAGATTTTAATAAACTGAAAAAGACAGACTATTAGCATCATAAATAAATATATCATGAATATATATAACAGTGCCTTGCGAAAGTATTCGGCCCCCTTGAACTGTTCGACCTTTTGCCACGTTTCAGGCCTCAAACATAAAGATATAAAACTGTCATTTTTTGTGAAGAATCAACAACAGGTGGGACACAATCATGAAGTGGAACCAAATTTATTGGATATTTCAAACTTTTTCAACAAATAAAAAATTGTGCAAAATTATTCACCCCCCTTTACTTTCAGTGCAGCAAACTCTCTCCGGA
>JAFFST010014211.1:5000-20230 GCA_022414735.1 Noturus placidus | reverse complement strand
ATCAGTCTAACATGCATGTGTTTGGACTGGGGGAGGAAACCGGAGTACCCGGAGGAAACCCCCGACACACGGGGAGAACATGCAAAATCCGCCCACACATGACCCTGGCAGGACTCGAACCCCGGACCCTGGAGGTGTGACGTGGACGTGCTAACCACTAATCCAGCAAAATCCTCGAATGCTAATGAATACTAATGAGTTGTAAGTAAATAAGGGACCTTTCTGTTCAGAGTTGATGAGGTGTTGGTTGACTCGAGGTCTGGGAGTGGTGAACAGCTGTTTCCAGCACTACAGCGAGCGCTACACTCTTATACGCAAGAACAGTCGACACTTTTATCCTGTTGGACTGAAACAAGCGTTCCCTAACAGAACAGTCGTGTTTATATTACAGACACGATGTTCAGAGCGATACAGTGAATTAAATCCTTCTGAACTTGTTCTAAATGTGTCATTGTGAATGATTCTTTGAACAGTTAACATTGTGAGGGAGTTCGTCGATGACCAACAAGGTAAACACTTTACAACTGAGACGAACAGATCAAAGCGATTTTACCCAATGAAATGGAAATGTCTTTATTTCTTTTAGAATATGTTCAGTGTTTCATGAAGGTGTTTAATAACGGGGACAAACCATGCATTCAGATGTTCATGCAGCTGTTTGGTAAATTCACCATCCATTATTCATTATGTAAAAAACTAAATAATAATAAAGTATTTGGCTTTGTCTTATTGTTCATTTGTTTTCTTTGTTTATAAAAAGGTAAAACCCCGGCCATGCGCTTACAAGCTAAAGGTTAGTAACTTTCGAAGAAGAATTTTGCTACATCTCTCTCTCAAATCAATAAAAAGTGTAATTATTTACTTCATTAGCTACTTTGATTACACGGTTTATTATTCATTTGGATTATTGTGTTCATCTCCTAGGCTTTTTCATCTACAGCATTCATGAAATGATCTTATTAACAGCAACATGTTAAGACATGTGGGGCGTCTGTGGCTCAGTGGGTAGAGCGGGTCGTCCACTAATCCACTAATCGTAGGGTTGGTGGTTGGAATCCCGGCCCGGGTGATCCCATGCTGAAGTGTCCTTGGGCAAGACACTGAACCCTAAGTTGCCCCCGGTGGCAAGCTAGCACCTTGCATGCAGCTCTGCTACCATTGGTGTGTGTGTGTGTGTGAATGGGTGAAAGACACAGTGTAAAGCGCTTTGGATAAAAGCACTATATAAGTGCGACATTTACCATTTACAAATTAAATCTTGCAGACAATTAGCATCACTGCATTCATTTAAACTATATCATGTTTATAGTAGGGATGTCACGAGAACCGAGTACTAAGTCGGTACTGACATTCTTAAAACGTGACGGTACTTGTTTTTCTGCAGTAGTGTAGGTAACGTTGGTAATGACGGTACCAAGGCTGCAATTCTTCCGAAACTGAAGGGGGCAGCAAATACACGCAAGTATTTTACTCGGTCCACAAGCGGTGAGGAAGAAGAACGCCTACAAGCACACGGGAAAAACTACAGAACATGGTGACAAGTTAAGCTCCGCCCCGACTCGTTAAGAGGAAAGGTGATATGGAATATGGAAATACTTCACATTCGAAGCGGATGAGAACAAACGTATAGGAGATGCTGTGAAGCCGGTGTGTAACTGATGCTATCGTTCATTTCAAACAACACGAGGAAACACCTAGAATTTAGCGAAACACCTGAAGGACGGTCCTATAGTATGTGTTTGTACCAGCTGCATTGTGGTCATGAAAGAGAGGCGAGAGACAGAGACAGAGAGAGACACAGAGAGAGAGACACAGAGGGAGACAGAGAGAGAGAGACACAGAGGGAGAGAGACACAGAGAGAGAGACACAGAGGGAGAGGGAGACAGAGAGAGAGAGACACAGAGGGAGAGAGAGAGGGAGACAGAGAGAGAGGGAGAGGGACACAGAGAGAGAGACACAGAGGGAGAGAGAGAGGGAGAGGGAGACAGAGAGAGAGAGAGAGAGAGAGAGAGGGAGAGGGAGAGAGAGGGAGAGGGAGAGAGAGAGAGAGAGAGAGAGGGAGAGAGAGAGACAGGGAGACAGAGAGAGAGAGAGGGAGACAGATAGAGCGACAGAGAGAGACACAGACAGAGAGAGAGACACAGACAGAGAGAGAGAGACAGACAGAGAGAGACACAGACAGAGAGAGAGAGAGAGAGGGAGAGAGGGAGACAGAGAGAGACAGGGAGACAGAGAGACAGAGAGAGAGAGGGAGACAGATAGAGCGACAGAGAGAGACACAGACAGAGAGAGAGAGAGAGAGAGAGAGAGGGACACAGAGGGAGAGAGAGGGAGAGGGAGACAGAGAGAGAGAGAGAGGGAGAGAGAGAGAGAGACAGGGAGAGACAGGGAGAGAGAGAGACAGAGAGAGAGAGGGAGACAGATAGAGCGACAGAGAGAGACAGACAGAGAGAGAGACACAGACAGAGAGAGAGAGACAGAGAGAGAGACACAGAGGGAGAGAGAGAGAGAGAGGGAGAGAGAGAGAGAGGGACACAGAGGGAGAGAGAGGGAGAGGGAGACAGAGAGAGAGAGAGACACAGAGAGAGAGACACAGAGGGAGAGGGCAGAGAGAGAGAGACACAGAGGGAGAGAGAGAGGGAGACAGAGAGAGAGGGAGAGGGACACAGAGAGAGAGACACAGAGGGAGAGAGAGAGGGAGAGGGAGACAGAGAGAGAGAGAGAGAGAGAGAGAGGGACACAGAGGGAGAGAGAGGGAGAGGGAGAGAGAGAGAGAGAGAGAGACAGAGAGAGACAGAGAGAGACAGAGAGATAGGGAGACAGAGAGAGAGAGAGAGAGAGTGAGACAGGGAGTCAGAGAGACAGAGAGAGAGAGGGAGACAGATAGAGCGACAGAGAGAGACACAGACAGAGAGAGAGAGAGAGAGAGGGAGAGAGGGAGACAGAGAGAGACAGGGAGACAGAGAGAGAGAGGGAGACAGATAGAGCGACAGAGAGAGACAGACAGAGAGAGAGACACAGACAGAGAGAGAGAGACAGACAGAGAGAGAGACAAACAGAGAGAGAGAGACAGAGAGAGAGAGACAGACAGAGAGAGAGAGACAGACAGAGAGAGAGATTAGTTATCAAACCCTGTCCGGACAGTGAGTGGAGGATACAGTGGAGGTGCAGCACTCCTACATGGATGAATGGATGAGGAATGGAACAGTGGGGTGTTTGATGTGGTCGTGAGGGTAGTAAAGAGAGAACGTCGTCACGAACACCACACCAACAGGACTCGTGTTCTTTACGTGTCTCTGTCTTCAAGTCCAAGTCAAGTCTCGAGTTGAAGATGCCTAATACAGGCTACCAGTGATCCTAATGTTAGCTCGTCTGACTGACATTTATTCATTTAGCAGATTTGATCCTCATTACAAATGAGGAAACACAAGCAAAGTGTCAGCAGCTCTGTTACTAACTCGCTGAAGAGAAGACCATTGGGTTGGGTTGTTGTTTTGGGGGTGTGTTTATTTGATCACTTTTTCAGGAAAATCCTCAATCATTCAATCAGAGCTCTAAAAAGAACAGTTCATAACGAAAATGTATTCAACAACAACAACAACAAACCACCACCAGCACCCCACCCCTCTGAGGTAACATGAATGGAGTGATTCCACTTGGTGTCTTATGCCACATTATATTGTTCAATAAGAAACAATCCCATGTTATGGTGTCAGGATTCAGCCACACAGCCTCATGAGATGGGGTAAGAAACCGAAATATCCGCAGGTCTCTGAGGACCCCTAGTGGCTGAGGCCCGGAGTTACCCGGAAACTCCAAAGTCGGCTAACATGAAAGAGATCCGCATCCTACTCTTCCAATCGTGCACAACCATCCCAGTTTTAATAAGGGCACAGAGTCTCCATGCGATCACGTGACCACTTCCACCCGCGCCTCGGTAATGGGAGCGTTCAAATTCCGACTCCAATTCCATGATCTATTCCAATGACGTCATAGCAGAATCGAACTGCACGTGTAAGAGAGTTCAGAGTCATTCCGAGTCATGTTTCTAGTGAAGGTGAATTCAGTCAGAAATCCCCAGGTTTGGAAAGAGGACGTCTGGGAAAGGTTCCCTGCTGAACAGATCTGGAGGTTAGGACACAGGACCAGGTCGTGAGACAGCCACGGAAAAGGAAGTGGAGGTCAGGTGTGAGCTGATGATGAAGGCAGGGCAGGCGGGTTCAGATGGAGAACAGCAGAGGGTTGAGTCGGAGAACAAGGGGAAGAAATCCACTGAGACGGACAGGGAAGAAACAGAGATGAAGAAGCCACTGCAGGAGAAAGAAGGTGCTCCACTGGCTGTCACGGAGAAGTTACTGTCCAAGGTAGAGAATCAGAATCAAAGCCAGGTTCGGATTCAAGAGCAGACAGAGCAGCTGCAGAGAGAGAAAGAGGCTCGAGAAGCTGAGATGGAAAGTCTGTCTCATGCTCAGATGGATGCTGAAACGCAGACAATAACGGTGGAGGAGGAAGGAAACCTGAAGATGCGAGAGGCGGAGGAGAGGAACGCTGCGCTTCTGCAACACATCAGTCAGCTCCAGGCTTCCACCTCAGAGATTGAGGAACAAGTAAAAAAAGCAGAGGTGAGGAGAGCGAAAGAGAGAGAGAGCAAGAAGAAAGACCGAGAGAGCAGGAAGAAAGAGAGAGAGAGCTGGGAGAAAGAGAGAGTGCAGTGGGAGCGAGCATCAAAGAGATGGAATTATGAGAGAGAAAGCTTCATGAACGTGATCAATAGCATAAAGAAAGAGAAAGAGATCTGGGAGAAAGTGAAACACAGCTGGGAGACCATGGGACCATACCGAGTGCAGATGTGAGGAACATGTGGATAAAGGAGCAGGGTCAGGACGAGGTGATCAAAGTGGAGATACAGCTTTATCCATCCATCCATCCATCTTCAACCGCTTACTCCTTTATCAGGGTCACGGGGAACCTGGAGTCTATCCCAGGAGGCATGGGGCACAAGGCGGGGTTACACCCTGGACAGAGTGCCAGTCCATCACAGGGTCATGTAGTAGAAATCAAACCAAGATCATGACACGTTTCTCCATGTTTAAAAAGCTTGAATAAACTTCTCCTTACGGATCTGTTCTTGTGTTCTGTATTGTTCTATATTGTTAACCATGAAGTTTCCCCAGAGAGAGGGACGCAGGTCTCGACTCCTGAGATAAACCAACACAAAACCCAACAGAATCACGTCGAATAAAAATCCACCGTCAAACAGCTCCACGAGAACAATCCTCAGGACGTCACGCGTGGACCGGTTCAGAACAATCCTCAGGACGTCACGCGTGGACCGGTTCGTCGCTCTCTGGTGAGTTTGAGCTGGTGGAAGAGAGGACACGTGTGTGTGTGTGTGTGTGTGTGTGTGTGTGATAAAACAGAGAAGGTAAATCATTTTCAAGGTCATTTGGTTATAAATGTATTTGCTCCCACTTAAAATAAAAATATGCAAAATTCTCTGTTCATAAAATACAGATCTTGTGTAGATCTACATTACAGGAAGTGACACGATACAGGAAGTCCCAAAAGTCTCCATACATTATCACTTTTTAAGCAAAATGTCGAGATAGATACATGCACACACAGTATCTCACAGAAGTAAGTACACCCCTCACATGTGTGTAAATATGTGATGATATGTTGTCATGTACAACACTGAAGAAGTGACACTGTGCTACAATGTAAAGTAGTGAGTGTACAGCTTGTGTAACAGTGTAAATTTACTGTCCCCTCAAAATAACTCCACACACACACATTAATGTCTAAACCACTGGCAACTAAAGTGAGTACACCCCTAAATGAAAATGTCCACATTGGGCCAAAAGTGTCAATATTTTGTGTGGGTGCCATTATTTTCCAGCACTGCCTTAACCCTCTTGGGCATGGAGTTCACCAGCGCTTCACAGGTTCCACTGGAGTCCTCTTCCACTCCTCCATGATGACATCACGGAGCTGGTGGATGTTAGAGACCTTGTGCTCCTCCACCTTCCGTTTGAGGATGCCCCACAGATGCTTAATAGGGTTTAGGTCTGGAGACATGCTTGGCCAGTCCATCACCTTCACCCTCAGCTTCTTTAGCAAGGCAGTGGTGGTGTTGGAGGTGTGTTTGGGGTCGTTATCATGCTGGAATACTGCATACTGATCATGCTCTGCTTCAGCATGTCACAGTACATGTGAGGGGTGTACTCATTTTTGTGAGATACTGTATATTTTCAGACAGCCTTTAAGAAGGACGTATTGGAGTCATGTTCATGGCAGGATAAGGAAGCTGTAGCACGTTTGCGATGGACTTTAAGAGGAAACATCAAAAAGATTGGAAGTGTTTCAGCCCGAGTGAGAGCTGGACATCCACGGACACCTGCTGACGAAGACATGACCACCGTGGTGCTGGTGTACATCGTCCCCTCAGTGTGTACCGAGACGTCTGGGACACAGTGTAGAAGTACAAGAGCGTAAAGATGTGTTTCTGAATGAAATAACATTACGCTTAATTGAACTTTATAGAATACACAGAGGACCGTTGTTCTTCGCTGAATTGCGAAGCGCTGGAGTTTGCGCTACACGGCGTGGGCGTGGCGGTCTCACAAAGCCTGCTGTTTCACCATGAAACTGGACGCTTTTAGAAGTCAAAACATACAATGTCCATTCTGCTCCAAACTTCACAAGTTTGATAAAAGTCCCAGTCTGAAGACATCTACATGCCAAGAGTCATAGAGCCACCTGCTGGCCGCAGGAAATAACATGTTTTAGATGGTGATCCACTCCTAACAACATACAATTGCTAAAAACTGCTTAAAAAATGGAATGGCATTCCCCTGGCAGAGTAGAGCAGCCCGGGTGTGAGGACCGAGTGTCACTCGATGTGCTCATGACTATAGTGCAAAAATGGAGAAAGAGTAAAAAAAAAAAAAACCTTTTTTTTTTTTACTGAGTGCATAAATAAATAAATCAGACGTCTTGGGCAGCACGGCTGTTCTGGATGTAGCAGGTCCACGATCGCGGCTTCAGCAAATCAAGGAACGAAGGCTGAAAAATACCAAAATGACCGATTTGATTCAGATGTAAAAATAAAGATAAACAATAACGTATTAGAATACACACACATATACATATACACATATATATATATATATATACACATATATATATATATATATATATATATATATATATAGTAATAATAATACTGATAATAATAATAAGAAGAAGTAGAAGATGAAGAAATCAGCTTATAAGAGGCAGTGCAGGGTGTAGTAGTGTTCACCTCCTGTAGGGGGCAGTATTTCTGAGCGTACCACTCCTGAGAGTAAAGGCACAGCAGAACCGCTAAACCCAGAAACAGAGCCGTCCACACGATGATGTTCCACACCGGCCCAGTCCTCCGGTCATGAAGGATGAAGTTGAACATCACTGAACATCACACAAGCAGCAAGACCAGAACATTGTTCATCAGGAGAACTTCAGCAAGTTTTCTATTTATTTATACACACACACACACACACACACGCGCACACGCACACACGCGCACGCACACGCACACACGCGCACACGCACACACGTGCACGCACGCACACAGTATATAGGAATAAAATGTGTCAAGTATTAAAGAGATTCTCACTTCCGAAGCCCATGAAGAGACAGAAGAGGACGGGGTAGAAGAACCCGAAACACACGGCCAGAACGTACTCGTGAACCACAGCGGAGACGGTGAACACAACAAACATAGCGGTCGCTCGGAAACGTTTCCGCGTCATCTGTGGACATGAAGCAGAATAATGGAGGAATGATAATTATTCTATACCCAATATATATTCTGATATCTTTTTATCATGTAACTCACCCACAGGAAGTCCCGATAGACGTAGTAATATAGCCAGTCGTGCACTACAACGTTCCACGTGCGGTAATAGTTGGCAAATGATGTTGAATTCCACCAGTCCTGTGGTTTCACATGGTTTCATCATCAGACATTAATCCCAGTATAAACAAAATGAAGACGCATTCAGTCGGACTAGAGAGTGTGTGATCTGTAGGCATGTGTGAAGGTCACGGAATGGTGTGTAATGGTTTATAATGGTTTGCGATGGTCTGTACTGTTTTGTAAAAGGCTGTAATGGTTTTGGAAAAGGTTTGTAATGGGTTCTAAAGTATGTTGATGGACTGTAACGTCTTGAAAGGGTCTGTTATGGACTGCAAAGGCTTGTAGCTAGAAAGATTCGTAAAGATCAGTAATGGTAAATATTAATTTGTAAACTCTTTCTAGTGGTTTTTAATGGTCCGTAAAGGTGTGTGTGTGATGGTCCGTAAAGGTGTGTGTGTGATGGTCCGTAAAGGTGTGTGTGTGATGGTCCGTAAAGGTGTGTGTGTGATGGTCTGTAAAGGTGTTTCTAACCCTATAAAACATTCGGTCTCCAAAGCGCAGCATTTCAGCAAATGCATTGAGCCAGCAATGCAGAAAGGCAAAGAAGGCCAAGAAGAGAATCAGTGCTCCTGCAAGAACACACACACACACACACACACACACGCGCACACACACACGCGCACACACGCACACACACACAGTTAAATACCAAATAATACAATTTACTTATAACCTTCTATGACACACACACCTGGGAGGATGGAGTTGAAGATACAGAGCACCATCACTCGGAGGTCGAACAGCTGTGAGCTCACGCTGCGAAACTGAGGGATGCAGAGACGCACGAACACGTAATACGCGTAGAACAAACAGCCCAACACCTGCAGCAACAATAACACAGTGATAAAGGTTAGGGTCATCACACACACACACACACATTTAAATACCAAATAATACAATTTACTTATTACCTTCTATGGTAACCACACACACACACACACACACACACACACACCTGTAATAACTTGGTGGCCACATAACTCCAGCGTACACACGGGTTCCTTACAAGAGAAAAATAAATGTGGTTGGTCAGAGACAACAGAAATGAAGTCAGTCAAACCACAAAACAGAAGGAAATTGTGTGTGTGTGTGTGCGCGTGTGCGTATCAGTCTTGCCTTGGATATCTCTCTCTGTAAATCAGAGTGGGCGCAAACAGGAAGTAGAGGTACGAGTTCAGATGCGGTATGGCCACTGAAGCTGAGCAAATCGCAGAGTACTGTACGTAAGTAAACACGAGACAACATGTGGATCCAACATGGCCATAAATTCAGTCCTTACCTGAGCCAGCTTTGCATGAAGACCACAACCGCGGCACATTCTCCCTGATAAAGGAATGAACTTTCATCAACAGACGCACCTGTGAGAGGAAAACATCCCCAAACTTAAATATATCATCAATCTATCCCAACAATCACCCAATATACACCGTTACTATTATACACTGTCACATTCCGACACCGTCACTGTCAGACACCGTCACTGTCAGACACCGTCACTATTATACACCGTTACAGTCAGACACCGTTACTATTATACACTGTCACATTCCGACACCGTCACTGTCAGACACCGTCACTGTCAGACACCGTCACTATTATACACCGTTACAGTCAGACACCGTTACTATTATACACGGTCACATTCCGACACCGTCACAATTATACACCGTTACTGTCAGACACGTCACTGTCAGACACCGTCACTATTATACACCGTCACTATTATACACCATTACAGTCAGACACCGTTACTATTATACACTGTTACAGTCAGACACTGTCACATTCAGACACCGTCACTATTATACACCGGTACTGTCAGACACAGTCACAATTATACACCGTCACTATTATACACCGTCACTGTCAGACATGTCACTGTTATACAACCATTACTATTATACACCGTTACAGTCAGACACCGTCACTATTATACACCGTTACAGTCAGACACCGTTACTATTATACACTGTCACATTCCGACACCGTCACAATTATACACCGTTACTGTCAGACACGTCACTGTCAGACACCGTCACTATTATACACCGTCACTATTATACACCATTACAGTCAGACACCGTTACTATTATACACTGTTACAGTCAGACACTGTCACATTCAGACACCGTCACTATTATACACCGGTACTGTCAGACACCGTCACAATTATACACCGTCACTATTATACACCGTTACTGTCAGACACCGTCACTATTATACACCGTCACTATTATACACCGTCAGACACTGTCACATTCAGACACCATCACTATTATACACCATTACTCTCAGACACCGTCACTGTCAGACTGTGTCACACCGTTACTGTTATACACCGTTACTGTTATACACCGTTAATGTTATACAGTGTTACTGTCAGACACAGTCACTGTCAGACTGTTACACACTGTTACTATTATACACCGTCACTGTCAGACACCGTTACTTTCAGACTGTTACACACTGTTACTATTATACACCGTCACTGTCAGACACCGTTACTGTCAGACACCGTTACTGTCAGACTGTTACACACCGTTACTGTTATACACCATTACGGTCAGACACCGTAACTATTATACACCGTAACTGTCAGACACCGTTACTGTTATACACCATTACGGTCAGACACCGTCACTGTCATACTGTTACACACTGTTACTATTATACACCATTACTGTCAGACTGTTACACACCGTTACTGTTATACACTGTTACTGTTATACACCGTCACTGTCAGACACCGTTACTGTCAGACACCGTTACTGTCAGACTGTTACACACTGTTACTATTATACACCGTCACTGTCAGACACCGTTACTGTCAGACTGTTACACACTGTTACTATTATACACCGTCACTGTCAGACACCGTTACTGTCAGACACCGTTACTGTCAGACTGTTACACACTGTTACTATTATACACCGTCACTGTCAGACACCGTTACTGTCAGACTGTTACACACTGTTACTATTATACACCGTTACTGTCAGGCACCGTTACTGTCAGACACCGTTACTGTCAGACACCGTTACTGTCAGACTGTTACACACCGTTACTGTTATACACCATTACGGTCAGACACCGTCACTGTCAGACTGTTACACACCGTTACTGTTACACACCGTTACTGTTACACACCATTACGGTCAGACACCGTCACTGTCAGACTGTTACACACTGTTACTATTATACACCATTACTGTCAGACTGTTACACACCGTTACTGTTATACACTGTTACTGTTATACACTATTATTATATGATGTATTTGCCGGTCTAGTACCTGAATGTTTTTGGTGTATTCGTGGCTTTGATCAGGGAAGAGAAACGGGAGAAATTGGAGAGAAACGGGAAATTCAGTACGAGAGTGAAGATGGAGATTAAAGATGAGAATGAAGCAGGAGATCCGGTGTAAATACGGCACACAAAATGAATCACGTGGATGAAGATGGGAGACAAAAGGAAGCGGGAGATTTTCATACTGTAATGTAGCACGAGTATAAACAAAACAACGAGTGGGTAATTCAGTACCAAGAGTGTGAATGAATTCAGTACTCAGTACTAGAACGATAGGACATGTGGTTTTGAATTTAGTCTATTACCCAAAGACACTTAGAATTTAATCTGGAAAAAGATACTCACACCAGAAAGGAAAAATAAAGACAACAGCCAGTGAGTGAGGAGAAGCAAGGGTCCAGGTTTATTCGTTCCATCCCACCAACCGGAAACCACGCAGTTCAGAGTCTCAAAAGCGATCCCAAAAACCCAGAGCGAAGCTCTTCTATTTATACGATTTTCTTAGGTCAGGATGACACACAGAGATCTCAGCGCCTCCCATCTGCAGGTGCAGTCAGTTGACATACACAGGGTCAGAATGCCCTGACCCAACCTCTTATCTGCAAGATTAGAACGTTCTGACCTAGCTGCTAGGGTATTACATCATACAAATCCATCTGGCTAGACACAATCATAGTGTCTGTATTTTTCTACTTCATCATTGAGACAAGATTCTTTTCCCCGTCTCTGATCCCATTATGCTGTATTTCTGATTTAAAAATTTATTTGTTGTATATTCCTGTTTTAAATATGTTTATACTGCTTGCAAGTGTTTTAACCCCTTTTCAGTATTCCATACTTCATAATATCTTTATTTTATACTATCTTAATACTCTTATAATGTTCTGTTTTCCTACTGTATGTGTGTGTGCTTGACATAGGCCTCTGTGTGTGTTCATGTTTTTACACATGGATGATGTCACTTTCCCTGCTCTGGGCTCTGACCCTCCTCAATATGATGTTTATGCTTGGTCAGTCTCTCTGTGACCCTTGTATTTATTTTATGTATATTTTACATACAACAGACAGATAGTATAAAGATTGAGCGGGACATTCGGTGTGAGAATGAAGCAGTAAACTTGATATCAAGCGGAAGCATAAGATTCAGTACAAGGATAAATCAGAAAGTTAGAATGGATTCAGGAGATTCAGCTCCAGGATAAAGTTCAGTACCTGCTCGAGGATGAGGATGAAGCAGGACGCGGGAGGAAGGCTGTTTCTCAGCACTATGTAAGTGGGAAGGAAGCCGAGTCCGACGCTTTGGTACAGCAGCAGGAGCATCATGGCGACGAGCGTGTATGAGGTTCGATGGTGTGATGACGAACAAACACCGGCCCACCAGCGAAGCAGCGTAAACGGAACAACGAGCGCTGAAACAAACATGCAGATCCACGAAACGACCACCAGGGGAAACTGACCGAACGCAAACACCAGCAGGTCAAAGTGCAGCACCAACCTGCAGAGAAACACGAGCTCAGGTCAAACAACAACACAATGGGAATTTCTTCCCGTATTAGGGTTTCATTCACGTGTGCTCAAGGCTTTATAATAAATATATATAAATAAATAAATAACATACCGTCCTTCATCGATGAAGTCTACAACTAACGTACTGAGGATGAAGAGGATGAGCAGGGCGATGAACATGTGATAAATAGTACGGATGTGATTCACCTCAAACAGCTCACTGTAGCAAGAAAAAAAAAAAATATATATATATATATATATATGTATGTAAATGTGTATTTACAGAGGCTTTCAAAAAGTACTGAACCCTGGAAATGATCAGATTATGTCTGAATAATAAATAATAAATACATATTCTTGTTGTCAGATTTAAGAAGTTTGAAGAATTGTTTGGTCAGAGAAGACCAAGCTCCAGAAGCTCCAGAAGCTCCAGAAGCTCGGGACACAACAGTGTAACGTTCATCCTTGAGTAGCTTTAATTAGGCGTTCCTACAGCATGTTCAGTGGATCATTCTCGTACGATAATGACTTGTTGTTTATGTGATATCTGAGCTGCAGTGAATCAGAACAAAAACATTACTTACTCTAACAAAGAGCGCCGGACCACAAACTGTTTATTCTGACCGTGAGAAGATCTGCAGAGTGAGACAGAGACACAAAACGGAGGTGAGGAACATCATGAAGAACATCCCACGAATTACGTGCCTGTACGTGCGGTTTAACCACACGGAGGCGCTGTACACGTTTAACTTTCTTACATAGAAACTTTGCAACAACATCGTGACTAGCATTATCTGACTCGAATAATTTCATGTTAATGACTGCAGCAACGGATAGTTAAGGGAACCTCCAGATATTATGTTAATATAGCTTTTAGAAAAGATAATATCCATGAGATTTGCATGAAAAATGAGAATAATACAATTAAAAGTACGGCGTTAGAGATGAAACCCAATCCGGCGACGCGGACAAGCTCGAAAACTGACATTACCCGAGTTTGATTCTCTCTTTGTCCGTCAGAGGACGAGAGGAACCGGACAGTGGAGAAGAATCCAAACCGTGAGATTCGTCCATCAGAGAGTCGACAAACTGGTTCAGCTGAGAGTCCAGCTGCTGGATCAGGTCCACTTTCAGCTGCTGCAGAGAAAATAAAATATCAATAAACCATCAACATTTTACCCTCAAAGTCCGAGAACAAAACGGCAACGGTGTCACAACAATGCACTTATATACAGTGCTGCTTGAAAGTTTGTGAACCCTTTAGAATTTCTGCATAAATATGACCTCATACTTTTACCGCTCACAGATCTGACGTATTGCATCAATGTTCCTCAATAAATAAAAGTCCAAGTAGAACATTTCAGTCTCATTTGTTTAATTTGGGTTTTATTTATTTACTTAAAGACTTGTGTGTAAATCTGATGATGTTTCAGGTCACGTTTATGCAGAAAAGTCGAAAATTCTACAGGGTTCACAAACTTTCAAGCACCACTGTATAGAAGTGCATGATTGTGAACGCGTTGTAGTTGATAAAGAGTTCAGCATTACTGCTCGTCGCACTGTAAGAGTTTCAGTACGGGTGTGTACGTGACGTCTGACCCCACTGTGACTAACGAGTCACACCAAATGATTCATTGAGGCGGTGCGACGGTTTCCCAACTGCTGCTAAAGTGCGACTTGCACTTCCTGTTTCAACTTGCTGACGCATTCAGACCCGAATGATACACTGCCCACAAGGCATTCTGGGTAACACTAAGAATGACATGGTATGAAGTAAGGGTGTAAACCTCATTATTCCACAGATACGACACGATACGTTAGAATTTGGATTTGCAGTAGCGGGTTAGATAAACGAGACTCGTCCTCGATGACGTCACGTGGCGCGTCTCGGCCCGAATCTGCGGTAACTTTGAAAAACGTCAACTGCAATGTCCACTATGGCTGAAGAACCACCACAGACTTCTCAATCAGAGAAGATGGAAGCACTTGTGTAAACTTCTCAGCAAGGCAACAGTGTGCCGGAGTCTCCGCCCACCTTCCACACTCGCTTTGAATTCTCTCTCTTGCGTACGTTTCTCCAGACGCTCGAGCGTTCTCTACTCTGACACCAAATGTTCACCTTCATCCTAACAATATCCTTTCATCCAGACCACCATTCACCCCACCTGTTCTTAACCCCAGCCCTCCTACACCCACCCCCCTAGCCCTCCCACACACACACACCACTCAGCCCTCCCACACACACACCCCCTAGCCCTCCTACACACCCCCTAGCCCTCCTACACACACCCCCCAGCCCTCATAAACCTAATTTAGACAGGAAACATCTGAGCAGGTGAGGGTCGAGGGCCGAGCAGTGGCAGCTCGTCAATGCTGGGATTTGAACTCGTGACCTTACGAACCACCACCTCCTCACCTCCTCACATCCTCACCTCCTGCACACTATTCAGCAAGTCC
>JAFFST010014200.1:30717-41434 GCA_022414735.1 Noturus placidus | reverse complement strand
ACTTACTCTCATATTCATCTCTCCGTCCACTTACTCTCATTCATCTCTCCGTCCACTTACTCTCATTCATCTCTCCGTCCACTTACTCACTCATTCATCTCTCCGTCCACTTACTCACTCATTCATCTCTCCATCCACTTACTCACTCATTCATCTCTCCATCCACTTACTCACTCATTCATCTCTCCATCCACTTACTCACTCATTCATCTCTCCATCCACTTACTCATTCATCTCTCCATCCACTTACTCACTCATACATCTCTCCACTCACTCATTCACTCATTCTTCTCTCCATCTACTTACTCATTCATCTCTCCATCTACTTACTCACTCATTCGTCTCTCCGTCCACTTACTCACTCATTCGTCTCTCCGTCCACTTACTCACTCATTCGTCTCTCCGTCCACTTACTCACTCATTCGTCTCTCCGTCCACTTACTCACTCATACATCTCTCCGTCCACTTACTCACTCATACATCTCTCCACTCACTCAGTCATCTCTCCAGCCACTCATTCATCTCTCCATCCACTTGCTCACTCATTCATCTCTCCATCCACTTGCTCACTCATTCATCTCTCCATCCACTTGCTCACTCATTCATCTCTCCATCCACTTGCTCACTCATACATCTCTCCATCCACTTGCTCACTCATTCATCTCTCCATCCACTTGCTCACTCATTCATCTCTCCAGCCACTTACTCTCATATTCATCTCTCCGTCCACTTACTCTCATATTCATCTCTCCATCCACTTGCTCACTCATTCATCTCTCCATCCACTTGCTCACTCATTCATCTCTCCATCCACTTACTCATTCATCTCTCCATCCACTTACTCACTCATACATCTCTCCACTCACTCATTCACTCATTCTTCTCTCCATCTACTTACTCATTCATCTCTCCATCTACTTACTCACTCATTCATCGCTCCATCCACTTACTCACTCATACATCTCTCCACTCACTCATTCATCTCTCCAGCCAGCGATCTATCAAGCAGAGAACAATACAAGTAGTGCTACTACACAAGATCCAATAATTGAGTTCCAGTAGAGGCAAATTCCGCAGAGTAGAGGTGTAAGGGCAAATTAAAAAAATATATATATATTTGTTTATGAGTTGGTTAGGTGTTCACGGAAGAGGTGGGTCTTTAGCTGTTTTTTCCACCAAGTTCATTCCACCACTGAGGAACAGTTAGTTTGATGGTTCTGGAAAAGGACTTTGAGCCACGCTGAGTAGGAATTACTAAACGTCGGTCGCTAATCGATCGCAGATTGCGTGAGGGAACGTAAGCCTTCAGGAGAGAGTTGAGGTAGGAGGGTGCTGTTCCAGACAAGGTCTTGTACGTGAGCATCAAGGCCTTGAATTTGATGCGGGTGGCTACAGGAAGCCAGTGGAGGGAGTTGAAGAGGCGTTTGACATGAGTTCTCTTGGGCTGGTTGAAGATGAGGTGTGCTGCAGCATTCTGAATCATCTGCAGAGGTCTGATGGAGCTGGCTGGGAGGCATGAAAGTAGTGAGTTGCAGTAGTCCAGTTTTGAGATAACAAGAGCCTGGACTAGTATCTGTGTAGCCTGTTCAGTGAAGTAGGGTTTTTCTTGATGTACAGGATGAAACTACAGGACCGTGCAGTTGTTGAGATGTGGTCTGTAAAGGTCAAGTTGTCATCGCGAGTCACCCCAAGGTTTCTGGCCCTCCTGGTTGGTTTGAGTGTGGTTGAGCTGAGCTGTACAGTGAGGTTGTGGTTGATTGCGGGACAGGCTGGGATGACGAGAAGCTCAGATTTTGCCAGGTTGAGCTTAAGGTTGTGTTCCCTCATCCAGACCGAGATGTCCGACAAGCAAGCAAAGATGCGTGCAGAGACGGATGGATCGTCAGGCTAGAAGGACAAATAGAGCTGGATGTCATCAGCATAGCAGTGATATGAAAAGCCATGAGACTCAATCACCTGCCCTAGAGATGTAGTGTAGATAGAAAACAGCTGTGGACCCAGAACTGACCCCTGTGGAACGCCAGTTGTGAGTTGCTGAGTTTCAGAAATACCTCTCCTCCATGATACTTTGAAGGATCTGTCAGAGAGATAGGATTCCACCCAGAGCAGAACCGTTCCAGTGATGCTCAGGCTGGAGACAGTTGTCAAGAGGATCTGATGGTTCAGTGTCGAATGCAGCAGAGAGGTCAAGTCAAGTAGGATGAGCACAGATGATCTAGAGGTTGCTCTTGCTAGTCGTAAGGCTTCACTGTTGGAAAGCAGAGCAGTCTCCGTGGAGTGATTGCTCTTGAAGCCAGACTGCTTGGTGTCCAGGAGGTTATTGTGTGAGAAAATTGGAGAGTTGATTAAAAACAGCTCTTTTTTGGAAAGTGGGGTAACCTGGGCCTGCTTAAAGGAGTGAAGGTTGTCTAAGTTGCATACTTTTCTGGGAGTATGCCGCAGTCTGTGCCTGTGGCAAATTCCAGTGATAAACTAATGACACATGTTAGTGTTAGTACCTGTGTAAACAGTAAAACAGCAAGAGGAATCCAGGGAGAAAAATTATACTTAGTATACTTATACATCCATCCATTCATTTATCCATTTATCCATCCACTTACCCACCCATTCACCAGTCAAATCATCCATCCATTCATCCCATTTATCTGTCCATTCATCTATCCATCCACTTACTCACTCATTCATTTATACATTTACTTGCCCACCCATTCAACTATCAAATCATCCGTCCATTCACATGTTCACTCACTCATCTGTCCACCCATCCTTCCACCCACTTATACTTCATATATCCATCGGTGCATATGTCTCTGTGTTTTTTTTTCTGTCCACATATCTGGCCATCATTCCATTCAGCCATTCATTTAATCAACCATAGAAGTCAACCTGTCAACCAAAATTTAAAGGCATTAACAGCCCTAATATTCCCCCGTCATGGTTTAGTTCGGCATAATCTTTAAAATACACCTCACACACCAGCCCCATGCAGAAGAGATAAGAAACATGTACACCACCACATCCCACTGTTGTCCTCCCTTGTCCTGTCCATACTGCTATTAATGTTTTTTTTTTATTTAAATACCCCCCCCCCCTCCTCCTGTTTGTTTCTATGGGGATTATGTGTCTGTTTTTTGAAGTCCTGGCCACCATTTACTTATCTCTCAAAAGAAAAGGAAGCAAGAAATAAATGTGTAGGTGCTTTTTGTGTGTGTGAATCAGATCAAAGTAGTGAAGTTCTCCTACATGTGGACCATCAACAACTTCAGCTTCTGTCGGGAGGAGATGGGCGAGGTCATCAAAAGCTCCACCTTCTCCTCGGGAGCAAATGACAAACTCAAATGGTAAGCGTATTCAGATGTTTGTACGCAATGTACTGGACTACATGGCGCATTTGCATGATGAACCTTGCAACGCTTGGTAATTAAATGCGTTAGCATTATAATTATCCTCTTTACACGCTCTGAAGCAAACGAGAAGAGTGTGGAAAGTATCAGTTGCCAGAGAACGAACACAAGCTTCACCAGACACCTTGTGTTGATTGAAGGTGTAAATGGAGATGAACTGACTTTAACTGCTAGTTGGGGATCAGTTAGCTAATGGTTTAACACTCTGTTCTGGTCCAGGTGTTTGCGGGTGAATCCGAAAGGGTTGGATGAGGAGAGTAAGGATTACTTGTCCCTCTATTTGCTCCTGGTAAGCTGTCCCAAGAGCGAAGTGCGTGCAAAGTTTAAGTTCTCCATTCTCAACGCTAAGGGCGAGGAGACCAAAGCAATGGGTGAGTCACGAAATAGTTGTTTCTCATTAATCTGTGATGGCAGCAGAGATCATAAGTGGGAGTCTGGAGGTTGAAACCAAAACAGAATATTTAAGGTATTTTGTACTGAATATAAACTCAGCAAAAAAAAAAAAAAGGAAACGTCCTCTCACATTCAACTGCTTTTATTTCCAGCAAATTTCTTGTGTGAATATTTGTATTAATATAAAAAGATCCAACAACTGAGATATAAACTGAACAAGTTTCACAGACATTTGACGAACAGAAATGGAATAATGTGTCCCCGAACAAAAGGGGGGTCAATATTAAAAGTCAGTATCTGGTGTGTTCACCAGCTGCTTTAAATACTCCAGCGCATCTCATCCTCATGGACTGCACCAGATTTGTCAGTTCTTGCTGTGAGATGTTACTCCACTCTTCCATCAAGGTGTTTGCAAGTTCTCCATCACGTCTGGGTTGACACATAGTTACATATAATTTCCCACTGCAAGGACGATTTTTCCTGTCTCCCTGTAGCACTGTCTTAGGCGTCTTACAGAAATTGCAGTTTATTGTTCTGGACACATCTACAGTCCTCATGCCTCCCTGTAGCAGGTCTATGGCATGTTCACGCAGGACAGCAGGAACACCAGGCATCTTTCTTCTTTCTTCACAGTCAGTAGAAAGCTCTCTTTAGTGTCCCAAGTGTCTGTAACTGTGACCTTAATTACCTACCGCCTGTAAACTGTTCGTGTCTTAAGGACTGTTCCACAGGTGCATGTGCAATAATTGTTTACCGTTCATCGAACAAGCATGAAAAACATCGTTTAAACCCTTTCCAATAAACATCTGTAAAGCTTATTTGGATTTTACAAAATTATCTTTAAAATACAGTCCCCTGTAAAAGGAATGTTTCTTTCTTTTCTGAGTTTAGGTACGTCACGGGCCGGAGCTAATCCCAGCCATACTGATATTCAGTATAACCACAAGATTGTGAATGCTGTATTGCTTTTATACAACAGTTCTATAAGCAAGAAGTTAATTTTGAATGTGACCTTTTTTTTTTTTTAAACACAATATAGCGAAATGTTTTCTTTATTTGTACATTCCCATTAAAGGTGCTTCCGGTAAAATCGTTATCCCTTCTTCCTTTTCATCTTCACCTGAAGAGGCTTCATGTTTTAAGTCAAACGTATCACTTGCCATGTCCACTGATGATATCACTAACTCTACTGTAGTAACCGTTTCAAACTAGGAACTGGAATCGTACGTGGCGAACACAGCCCAGCGGTGGGATATGAACAGTGAAATGTCCCCATGCGCTTGGGCGGCTGTGGCTCAGTCGGTAGAGCGGGTTGTCCACTAATCCACTAACCGTGGGGTTGGCGGTTCGAATCCCGGCCCGGGTGATCCCATGCCGAAGTGTCCTTGGGCAAGACACTGAACCCTAAGTTGCCCCCGATGGCAAGCTAGCACCTTGCATGGAAGCTCTGCTACCATTGGTGTGTGAATGTGCTCTCATTTGTAAGTCGCTTGTAAATGTAAAAATGATATTTCTGTAAAGCTGCTTTGAGACAATGTACCATTGTAAAAAGCGCTATACAAATTGATAATTATATTATTATGGGAACTCCACTCAACCAATCAAATTAGTGGACCAGAACTAAGTGTCGTATAAATCTATAGTAGTGGCACATTCTGTTTAGAATAGTTTATTACTGAAAACGAATTGAGATCTATTGAGTCTGCCTGCATGCAAGTCTGTAGGTGTGCGAGTCTTTGTCTGTCCGTGACCATTCGTGACACAAACATCCAGAAAGCATGAAGGTGTTTAAAATGACTGAAAACGAGCAAAACCTGGGAACAATGTTGCGTCACTCTGTAAAACACTGATGCTTGCTAAGCCTGGGCCTGAGTGCTTACATCATTAGAAGTTTGCTGAATATTTTCATGTCCTGATTTTGTAACATTCTTGTAAAGAATGCTCGATTCTGTAGTTATTAACCGTATAACATTTAACACGAATGTCTTATTCTTAAAAGGATGTAATGGAGCTTGGCGATCTTGTGTGGCAAATCCAGCACTTGGATCGAGACCTACTTTAAAGATCAGTGTGTAATTCTGTAATCAGTTTTCTTTCTGCCTGCAGGCAGACAAATGCTTTAAATCCACGAGGATATTAACCTTATTGACCGGCACATTATCGATCAGATCTAAAGACGGGACGTTTTTAGAAATGGCATATCAAACTGAGTAAATAGAGCAGGTTAATCACTGGGAGCAGTTCCAACTTTAATGATGTGCTTTCATTTGCCTAGCAAGTAAACTTCCACTAATCACGACGAGCTTAAGTTATTAGGAGAAAAAGAACGAACGTCTTCCTGACCCCTTCGCAGGGAAGTGGAGGTGTGAGCTTTAGTCACTGACTCATCTTTCAAAAGTATGCCGAGCAGCGCTGAGAGAAAAGCCTGAGAGGCTGATGAGAGATCGAAAAAGCTTGTATTTCATTTTACAAATTCTTTCATTTTCTGCACTTTAATGGGCGTCCCTCTTCCACCCCCCACCCCCGTCTTCGTCCCTGACAGTGCATAGCTCCCGGGGGAGATGCGGGGACCTGCAGAGCCCCTTGCTGGAGAAAACGATGCCCCTGACTGCTCTGTTGGGAGAGTTTTTAAAAGGAGGACGGAGAGTGCGCACAAGGGGAAAAAAATGGCAGCAGAAATTGCTCTATCGGTTCTGGATCATTTAGAATCCAATTTAATCCTGGCCTCATCGTGAAGGGGCGGGGGTGGAAGAGAGACGAAGGAGACGGCAAGAGAGAGAGAGAGAGAGAGGGAGAGAGAGGGGCGAAAAGGGAGAGAAATAAAAACAAAGTAAAGTGCTTTAATTAAGAGGGCTGCGAGTCAGCAGAGGCGCACTACATTACGACTGCTGTTTATGGAGCCTGTCTGAGCTGTGTGGGTGTGTGTTTAGGCTCGGAGCGTGATAATAGGAGAGGGCGGATGGAACGGAAAAGTGCAGCTCCGTTTTTGTAACGTTTTCTCTCGATTACAGCACATCATAAACAGACCGAGAGATTAGTGGTTAAGTGCTGAGTAAGAGACTGGAATCGGTGACTTGTATCATTAAACATCCATTCGAGCATTTTTTCCAAAGATGTTGTTGCCATTGGATGAATCCATACCGCTCCAGTCTCCACTGGCTAGTAAATGTCCGAGCTGCTGATGAACGAGTAGGTGCGGTAGAGCTTGTTTGCGCTCCGGGTTGATGAAGCGATTGGAGAGTTAACTGGAGGATGGATTGGTTTTGCTAGAGGGCTGGATGTATTTAGAGGCCTAGTCTGTGTATTGATCGTGTCAGGTGGTTATTCAGCTGAACCTGTTATAGCCTTGGTGTGTGGTTTATTATCTATCTGTCCTTATAAAGCAATAAAGTAAGTGGATCGGTGCTTTAGCATGAATAGTTATATACAGTTGCCATCAAAATGATTCAAACCCCATTACAAATCAGGTTTATTGTCAAAATGTGCAGACTTTCAGCTGTTTGCAATGAACAAATCAAACAAAAGTAATTGAAATAGTTCAACGAATGCTGTGTGGTTTCCCCAAATTCAACTGAAAATGCAATTTATAATGATTTCTCCAGTTTCAAAATTATACAACCCCTTCATGGCAAACATCTTTAGTACTTAATAGAGCACCCTTTTGCTGTTATGACCTGCTGCAAATGAGATGAAAAGCTTCTGTCAGTGTTCCTGAGGAATCTTATCCCGTTCCTCATGAGCAATGGCTTCCAGTTCAGTAATATTCTTGGGTTTGCATGCTGCAACCGCTTTCTTCAAATCCCACCAGAGATTTTCTATGGGGTTCAAGTCAGGTGATTCTGATGGCCCTGTAGAATCATCCAGGACGACTTCTGCAACCAAGCCTTGGTGGAATTTGAGGTATGCTTGGGATCATTGTTAGAAGGTCCAATGACACCCAAGCTTCAGCTTCCTCACAGACGGAATAAGGTTTTCTCCTAGGATTTCCTGATACTTCAATGAATCCATCTCGCCGTCCACACGCTGCAGGTTTCCAGTGCCAGAAGATGCAAAGCAGCCCCAGAACATCACCGAGCCACCACCATGCTTGACTGTGGACAGTGTGTTGTTTCTTCATACCTCTGATCCATCGAGCCAAAAAGTTCCAGTTTTGTTCCATCGCTCCACAGAACGGAATCCCAAAACTTCTGTGGTTTATTTATATGCTTTTGAGCGACTTTTCTTGTGCTTTTGGGTCAGTAGTGGTGTACGTCTTGGAGTTCTGGCATGGAAACCTTATGTTTAGTACGCGCCTTACTGTGCTCACTGAAACCTCAGTGCCTGTTTCCACCAAGTCATGCTGCAGGTCTTTTGCACCACTCGAGGGTTTTTCACAACCTGCCTTCTCACAAATCTGGTTGCAGCCGTTGATGGCTTCCTTTTTCTGCTCCATCCAGGTATTTCATTTATTTTCTGCCCCAAGCCAGTTCAGGTATTTCATGTGTTCCAGCTCAAGCACACACGGTGCAACTAAATGAAGCCCTTGAGTATTTGCATCAGTTGTGCTCGAGACAACACCTGTTTTGCATATTTGTGCTGTTGTGAGGGATTCTATTCATTGAATAATTTTGAAACTGGAGAAATCATTACAAGTTGAATTTGGGGAAACCACATGAAGCATTTGTTGTGTTGAACTACTTCAACTGATTTTTTTGTTTGATTTGTTCACTGTAAACAGCTGAAAGTCTGTATATTTTGATGATAAACCTGATTTGCAATGGTGGTTGAATACATTTGATTGCAACTGTACACACACGCACACACACACACACACACACACAAACACACTGGGTTACTCCTGCCTTGCCTGTGGAGTGCTCACATCTTACCAACCGGATAAAAAGATTTCCTGCCATAGAAATTCTCCGTATTTGATTTTAAGTGATGGAATGTATAATACTATTTTTATTTTTCCATTTTTCATACGATACTCATAACACAGAGCTGAGTTCCATCTGATGCCTGACACCTGATGCTGACATGCGCCTACAGTCTGCAAAACTTCTGTTAGAAAGTTGTTTGAGAGATTGCGCCGTGACGCCACCACCTTATTTTATTTCATTTTTTTGTACTTCAGTCTTAACTAACATTTGAATCCACACCTATTCACTGAATCACGCAGCTCCATTCTGTTCTCCTTTTTTTTTTATGCACTCTATTTTTCTTTCCACAAGCGTGGGTGTATGGTGTGCTCCTGAATGGTTTTTATCATTCACAAAAGAATCACCAGGAAATCACTGATGCTTGCGATGTCACTCCTCACAGCTTACGAGAGATATTATGAACTGATTTATTTTTTTTAATTAGGAGCTGTCCGCTTGAGTTTCTGATGCATGAGGGATCTCATGTTGACCATTCAGAGGCAATGGGATGAAAAAATTGCGACTAGAATTGAAAGAATTGCGACAAGAGAACTGGATGCCCTGTGAAATTTCTTTTCAGATTTTCAGGTCTTCAAATTTTTTCACAAGCTACTATGCATGATTTATAATTGATCGTAAATGACCTAGTAGTCGTTTATAAATATGACCCTGCCACTTTGGCACACTCTTCAGTGTGGTAGTATGCATTTTGGAATGAAACCCAAGAGTTATGTTATATTCACAGCGTACTGTGAATAGAGCCTGAGTCGCTCTCTTACTTTCTGAACGAATGTCCTTCCAGTATCCCGAAACTCATGAGTCAGGATATAATCATTATTGTCAGATAAACTGGCCTCTGAAGTGCGTGAGGATACATGTTCTCCGGATGTCGTAACACCCTTCTATAATGTAAAATTTAAAGGGATAGTTCACTCCAAAATGAATATTCTGTCATCAGTTACTCCCTCATGTTGTCTCGAACCCACAAGGCTTTCGTTCATCTTTGGAACACAAATGAAGACATTTTTCATAAAACCTGCGAGATTTCTGTCCCTCTGTGAACAGTCCAAGTAACCAAAACTTTCAAGATCCAAAATGTTCATAAAGGCAGCGTAAAAGTAATCCATGTTATTCGTAGAATTCTAATTACTAATTTTACTCTGAGTAAGACAGTATTGTGATTTAAGGCGTTTACATGAGTCGCTCTTGGAATACTCCTTTCATGTTCCCGTTCTACATGTTATAGATCATAGAGCGATTAACGGCACACGTGATTGTCACAGTGCCATGCCTGTCACGGATTGGAAGTTGAGCCAGAAGTTGAGGCCCCCCCCTAAACAGCAGGAAGGCAGAGATACGCCCCCGATGGAGCAGGAAAGCAAAGCGATGCCCTTGGCGGAGCAGGAAAGTCTTGCGATGACTACAGCCGAGCAGACAGGACGAGCGAAGTCCACGGCAGAGTAGGAACATAGTGCGCTGCACTCAGCGGCGCAGGACAACGAAGCGAGGTCCCCTGCGAGGCCAGGGAGAGGATCATGGGTCTCAGTGAAGCCAGAGAAGGGCGCATGGGTCTCCACGAGGGAGAGGAGCGAGGTTTTCCGGCAGGCCAGGGAGAGAAGCAAGGGTCTCCGCGAGTCCCAAGGGAGGAACAAAGAAGCAGGAGGGGGAGTAACACACGGCGTGCTGCAACGAGGTGGAACAACGTCTTCAGCGGAACATGGAGGCAGAGCAACGTCCTCCGCGAATCAGGATGGCATACAGATGACCTCAGCCGAGCAGGAAGGCAGAGCGACGACCTCAGCCGAGCAGGAAGGCAGAGCGACGACCTCAGCGGTGCAGGAAGGCAGAGCGACGTCCCCAGATGGCAGAGCGATGTCCTCAAACGAGTGGGCAGACTGAACGTCCTTGTTGTTTTTCCTCCATGCATGACGCCCTTTGTTATGTCCAAATAACTCAATTTTAGTTTCATCAGTCCACAGCACCTTATTCCAAAAGGAAGCCGGCTTGTCCAAATGTGCT